>JAMPIV010014881.1:0-30197 GCA_024509875.1 Oreohelix idahoensis
GTGTGTGGGTGATTGGTGTTGTTGTGTGACATTGGTTGTGTGTGTGATGAGGTTGAAGGGGGTGTTTGGGTTTGGTGGTGGGGTGTGGTCATTTGGTTGGTATTGTGGGTGTTGGGTGTGTGTAATTGGTTGTGTCCACATTGTGGGTTGTTTGGTTTGTGGGGGTGTGTGGCATATTGTGTTTGGGGATTACTACTTTTTGTTGGGGTACGTTAGGGAGTTAAACAAAGTCAGTTCGGTGGGTTGTGTTTTATGTGGGTTGTGTGTGGTTTTGGTTTGGTTTGTTGGTTTGGCCTTTTTGTAGTTTGGGTTTTTTTTTGTTTGGTTTTTGTTTAGGTTTTTTTTGGTTTTTTTTTTTGTTTGTGTTTGGTGTTTTGTATTGATTTGAGGTGGGAGAATGCTTATTATAACAAAAAAGTGAAGGGTAGGGAGCTTGCTGTCAGGGAGAAGGTGCTTCTTCTATTACCAGGCAGCAGCAATAAACTTCAAATCGGATGGCAAGGTCCATATACAGTTTTGGAAAAGGTATCCAGAACAAATTATAAGATAGACAAGAAGGGAAAGGAAAAAGTCTATCTTGTGAACCTTTTGAAGAAATATCTGGACAGACAAATCCAGGAAGGAACACACTTAATGACCTTGTCTATCGCAACCGAAATGAAAAATGATCCTCTCACCTCATTTGAATATCCATTGAAACCCAGTGAAACGTTTGCCCAGGTGAAAATCAGTAATCACCTGACAAAAGGACAGAGGGAGAAGATTCAAAAGGTCCTGGAGAAACATACAGACGTGTTAACGGATAAGCCGGGGCACACCAATTTGTTGGAATATGATATGAAACTACTAGACCCAACACCCATCTGTATGAGGCCTTATTCTATTCCTTTCGCTAAGGAAAAAGCTTTGAAAGAGGAGATAGATTATTTGTTACAAGAAGGGATTATTTTTCACAGTGAATCTCCTTATAGTTCTTGTGTGGTTTTGTTGCGAAAACCATCTGGAGAACATAGACTGTGCATCGATTACAGGAAACTGAATGCTGTCACAGAAGGTCAGGTGGATCCATTACCTGATACTACTCAACTATTTGCCAGGCTGAACAAGGCAAAATATTTTTCTAAGGTGGATCTTAACTAAGGCTATTATCAAATTCCAGTAAAGCCTGAGGTTCGACCTTACTTGGCCTTTAGCACCTCGGAAGGTCATTATGAGTTCAACATGCTGCCGTTTGGGTTGAAAAATGCCCCGAGTGGGTTTTCTAGGATGATGCGAAAATTGTTGAATCCATGTATCTCGAATTTCATGGATGATATCCTCATTGCTACTGAAACATTTGAGGAACACGTTAACTCTTTGAATATACTGTTTGATAGATTCAGAGAGGCTAACTTGACTGCTAGACCAACAAAATGTTGTATTGGTTGTAAAGAGTTGGAATTCTTGGGACATACCGTACATCAGGGTAGCATGACCCCTGATCCCAAGAATCTGGAGAAATTGAAAAGAGCACCGAGACCACAAACAAAGAAAGATGTGCGATCTTTTGTGTCTTTGTGTGGTTTCTACCAAAAGTACATTAAACATTTTAACTATATATGTGCTCCTCTGACGGATTTAACTCGTAAGGGACAACCTAATACAATAAATTGGTCAGCACAGTGTGAATTGGCTTACCAGGAGTTAAAAGAAAAACTCACAAGCAGGCCGGTATTAAAATTGCCTGACTTGAATCAAGAATTTGTCGTGAGAAGTGACGCAAGCAATGTGGGCCTAGACGCTACATTGTTGCAGCGGTCCTCCTCACAAGGTGGGGAATTGAACCCAGTCGCTTATACAAGCCGCAAGTTGAACAAAGTGGAAAAAAATTATTCAACAAGTGAAAAGGAATGTTTCAAAGCCAATAGAGCGCTGCCTTTTGTGCAGTGGAAATGCTTAAAAAAATGACCCGCCGTAAAATCTAACACGCCTTTTAGTTTCGGTTTCGAGACGTACAGTTAAACAATTTAACATCTTGCCCGATCTGCTGCACGAAACTGAGGCAAAACTTATAATTAACGATCTGCCAGAAGTGTGACACTAAACTAACGTTCTGAATTAACGTAATATGTTAACTTTAACGCTATAATTAGTAGTAACTCGGACATTTTTCAGTAGTAAGAACGAAATGACTGTAATAATTAACGCAAACACTACCAAACGTTTTTAAAAACCCCTCTTCGCTCTGCACGCGGTTTCTTTACTATATACACACTGTGGGCAAAGCCAGCAGATATAAACACACAGACAGTTTAAATTCTCGCCGCGTAGTGTATTTCTGACGTCACTCAAACTAGTTGGTTTATTTGAATAATGAAAAAAGTGATAGAGAATGAGGGGGGAAGATGGCCGACTTGTGTAAAAGTTATATTTGACGATTGACAGTGACAAAACTGAAAATCTAAACTATAATGAAACTGACCATAAAATCATATGTTAGGATAGCTTAGTGTCTCCTGAGAAATAATATGTTTTAAAATATATGGTAGTCCAATTATTAGCCAAGTTATTGAGAAAATACTGTATGTCTACGAACGCTAGGAAGGACAGAATGTTCTTGCTCGTTACACATAACGTTATTGGGGACGCAAGTTTAAAAAAGAGGCATTGGAGTAATTCAAATCCGATTGGGTGGTATAAGAGTATAGGAGTAAAGGGGGGGGAGGTAGGAAAATGTTAACCAAAACTAAACATCTTTTTGTATTGGCATCACTAACGCAGACTGACCAATGGACTACGAGACACATAGTTTGTTTGGAATTTTGTTTTTGGTTTTTTTCAAAACTAAATTCAAAATTTGGTAGTTGCCTGATTTCATTGGCCAGCTCTAATAGATATTGGCCAAAGGCTTAGGGGTCTCGTGGCCATTTGACAAGAAATTTTTATATCAACAAGTACGTTGAGAGCAGATGTGATAAATTTTAAAATAAATATTAAATTCACAGTCTGGACAGGGCAGGGAAAACTGAGGCCATCTCTTTTGCCAGTCAACGTTATTTGTGACATATTTCTTTGAATTTGTGGTAAGAATGCTTTATGTATTAATATGCTTGATTAAAACTGCAAAAGTTAGATACTGCTATTGCGGAAAGTGAAGGGCATGCCGGGAGCAACCATTATTGAGTCCTCACATTGAACTGTATTTGACTGTTGCATATTGTTATGATTTGTATTAATATTATTGTATTAGAAGATGTTAGTAAGCCTCAATGTTCTATGAACACTCTTCAACATGCCTAGAGCGTTTATAATGAAGAAAAGAAAAGAAACTCATACAAAAGGAGACGTGGTTACTCCACGTTATTGTATTGAAGAAAACTATGGAAAAGAACAGTGGCGTATCTGCCATAGGGACCTGAGGTGTGGTCACAGCAAGGTGTGAGTCATATAAATTAGGGGCTAGTGCACTTGCAGGCACACGAGGCTGACCCCATACCATCAGGTGTACATAGTGATAAGAAATTGTGATCAGATGTGAAAAGGCCAGGGTGTCTTTTTTTGCAGGGTTTTTATTTCCTGTTACCAGCCGGTGACAGGAAACCTGATAAGAGTGATTGTAAAGAAAAAAGTCTCCTTTCAAAAGTTTATACTGTCAGCAGATAGCCTGAAGGAGCTTGTGTGTGCTGATCTATATATTCTCTGCAGCGACATACTGACTTGTTATCTTCATACCAGGAATCCCAGGTGATGTGTTAACATCTGGGACTTCTGACGCTTCATTCAAATAAACATTGTTATTTCCAAGAATAAACAGAATTATATGGGGCGTGATGAAACAACAGCTCCTCCTAACAAATGACTAACACTAGTAGCTATTAAAGTTTTAGTCTGTGAATACACCTACAGGAATAATATAGTGACATTATACTTATAGGACAAAGAGTCCAGACATTTTAGTTAAATCAGTATATGTAAAATATATTTTCCTAATTTTCAAAGACCTGTCCAAAAGAGATGTCAGGACAGGCAGATTAAATTGTACAAAGAAAAGAATTCAATTTTTAAGGAAAACTTTAACCACAGTCTTATTCATTTTCTTATAGTGAGTTAAAGTGTAGTGTGTTGATGTACCACCATTGTCATTTCACTCCTAGACACTAGTCACATCAGACACCAGCCACTAGAATAAAATACAGACCGTGTGAGATCTAGGGAGGTAGCGTTAGGTTCCCTGATAATACATCATCATCATCATCATTTTTTTAGAGTCAGGGGCCTACATTTGCTTGACCTCACACGGTTGGCACAGACACAGCTTTCTTTCCTTTTAGGTAACATCTTAACCTCCCCAGCAATTACACTTGCTACAAGCCAGCTTTATGTCTGACATTTTTGTCCCCTGCTTGCTGACTTTCCGCTGGCAGAGAAAGAGCCTTTATTATTAGAAGTGCACCTCAAGCATCATCATGCCATTGATACATATATCGGGTTGCTTTATGCCCGGAGAACAGTAGCTATGTTCTTTGAATTCCGCTATGTCGGCGGTATCACCTTGAGTAAGGTTGATAAAGAAATACCACGGAGGCCATTGTGAACTGTACTTAGGGTCCGCCATTGTGTGCGGCCTACTGTGTACTAAACAAATGTACCCGACTGCCTGGCGTCGGAGTAGGGCGAAACCAAGCCTAAATATTTAAGACCCGTTCCCAATACGGGGTTACTTCTATGCAGCTGTCCCATGAGCTATAGATTGATGGTAGAGCGACAAGATTGACAGTCTGCTTATGAACTATTTATGCCAGCTATATGATACGATGAACCATTCATGCCAGATATATGATACGTCGTTGCTATGCTGTATTGTCTACGAGTTTTGTCAACCGAATATTACATTTGATGTCGTTCTTGTTGTCGTCCGAAAATAAACGATAGAAACGTCAACAGCTCTTAACATTTCCTTGACTTTATCGTCGTTATCCATTGTGACTTGTATTCAGTAGCCCTGTGGGCGTATATATATATATTAACGACACATCATCCATCTACATACCAGACTTACAACAACATCTAGAGTGACCAGTATGCTACTACTACAAGAAAACACACTTCTGCATTCTTGGTGTCCTCAACATTATGTAAGCTGATCCTCTACATGGAAATAGTAACTTCTACACTTAGCTTCCAAATTGCTGAAATTTGGTGTTGCTGATTCCGTCACTTCGTCTCTGTGGCAAGCGCACGTCTCCAAAGGATTCTGGAGGTTACCGCTTCCGGTCAAGGTAGGGATCTTCACCACACGCGGGATTTAGGTTTCACGTGTCGATCTCAAGCTTCGAACCACAGACTAATACAGCTGGTAACGTGAGTAGAACCTCAAATGTTCTCTCCAATCCGTACCATCAACTTTAAAGGGAATAAAAGAACACATTCCGCCGCTAAGCATTTGTTTTTCTGATTTAGATCAGGCGCCTTTCTACGCTGTCAGTCATTGATTATTTTATCAGAATTTGTACTCTCCCTGAGTGGATATATATATAACCCAAGGGATGTGGTGAAAAATCACCATTCTTTTAGTTAATGTAATGAAAAAATGTCACATGTACAGGGGCAAGTGGTGTGTGCTTGAAGGAACAACTTTAAGCATACACACAACTCATTACAAATGATAATATACATATGATGTCATCATTATCTATTTGCTTTCTCCACTTGGAGTCTGGGATTACTTCTGCTTTTGGTTCTACCGTGAGAACTTGCATGAGGGAATCACTAGCGCTTGCTGTGGTGGTTAATGAATGTATCCTTTTCACATGCTGAGGTTGCCAGCCTAGTATGAATCTTTAACACCACTAGCAAGTATGAATATTTCCATTTCAGAATCTCTCAGTGACTTGTGAGTGGTGCTGTAGAATTCCGGGTTCCGTATTAATGTTGGCGGGTTTTCTACTGATGTACTGAGATGCTCTTAATACTTTTTGTCCGGTCCTATAAATTCAGACGTTTGCAAATATCAAACAGTCATCCTCCGTATATGGAGTTGCTACATCCGACAATTTTTGGTAATGTTTACGCAAACAGCTTCTTACATTTTTCCTGATCATAACCAGGTTTTCCGGAAGTTTCCTTACATAATACGCCCTTCTCCCTCTTCTAGATCTCTTCAAAGATTGCGTTTATTTATAATCACCTAACCCTGCCGTCAAGTCGGAAGTAATTATGCAATCTTAAGCCAACAATTCGTGCTCGCATTTACCTGAAGTCAATGTGGGATTATCATGTTTTAGGGACTTTGTTAATCTATCAGGGATGTGCGATACGCTCGTCTGGCCCTGCCATGCGTCGAAGCGTGAAACATGAACAATGACAGTAGGGAAAAAGAGTGTGCTAACAATAGAATAATGCACCTAACTCAGTACGCACAACAAATGTAGTTCAATACTGCCGGATATACAAATTATGTCACAGCACTGATAAAATGACTGCCGAACATCTACTTCAAAGTTGCCCAACATATGCAGAACAGACAAAGCGCATATGGCCGACACAAGTACCATTCGTGGAAAAGCTCTACGGAGATTCAAATAGACTCAAACTGACTACTGCTTTCTTTGAAAACATTCAAATAGACGACTAAGAGTGCAGGAAGAAGAAGACCCATACAGCATCACAACGTTTAATTTTGTTAATTTTCTTATCTTGGTTAGTGTTGCGCACATATTTATGGTGTACGCATACGGATGTAAGATGTATCTATCTGTTTGTTAAAAAAGATATTTATTTGTGAATTTACGTCTCTTAGTAATGGGACGGAACTCAGAATAGTCTATGTGTATTTATTCTTTGAGTTACCAGTCCTTGTATCTTCGCTGAATATTAATTTAGCGTATGAATACTGAATTCATGTCATTTTATGTCTATTACGGCTAGAAACAGATTGTTCTTGCTCAAGGTTTTGCAGGAATGTTTAGGGCCTGAATTCATATGTAGTACTTGTCTAGTGCAAGAAGATTCTGTCTTATATTGTATATCTTCGTTTGTTTAGGTTGGACTATATTCTTTCGGCCGAAGTTCGGCGCAGGTATTCGTAGTCCCACTGAGTTGAAAAGAGTTCCGAAGTTGCCGGTCGAGATGGCCGTGCGTGTGTTTTTCTAGGGCTGGTCCTGTTTAAGGTTAAAAAGTGATTTGTGGATGATTTTCCATAAGGAAGGAATGTCTCTGCGAAAGTATAGTGTCAGAGATTCTCCTCATGTACTCTATTATGTTTAAATTCGGACTCCAGGTAAAGCCAGACCCTCTTTTCTTCGATGACCTCCATGTGGTTAGATTTAGATGACATCGTATTTCGAGCATCGTTGGTCGTCCATATATACAGTTGAAGATGACAGGTTCCAACAGTATTTATATCTACATGAAAATAACCTCATTTATGTGGAGCTGGATGGAACACTCTATGAAGTTATATATATTTAAATGGTGAATTAACTTTGACTTGTTATTATCCTTCTGCTGGGTGAGTGAGCGAAAACTCAGAGAAGATAGCCATTTTGTATGCTTGTCATCGTTATAGATGGCTGTCAAGAGAACAGTTTACAAAACCTATTATCGGACAGTGACATGGAGGTATTATTGAGATGGAAACCCCTATCGTGGTTTAACGTTGTTACATAAACATTCGATATATGTCGCTGGAGAACTTAGCGAAGGAAAAGGTTCGTCCAGTGGACGCTATATATGTTTACACACCCACACCCACTGATGCGTTCAGTCAGTTGGGGTATGGCAATAGTCTACTAGAACATTCTATGATTATCTCATGCCACCCATTATATTTGTACGCCACATGAAAGATGTTCTACCATTCTACTACCTAATGATTTGCTATGTCAACATGCTCCTGACTGTATTCCGTGCTATTCAAGTGTGTGTGTCCTGAATAAACAGTACAAAACGACCACCGCAGTCTGTATCGGTGTCTTATAGTTATGAGTGAATGAGTGCATTATATTGGTCAACACACGAACACTCCAGCATTCGCGTTACACTTCACACTCTCACTCCATTTCTGTATAATCCTGTGTCGGTTGGGTTGACCCTTTGCTCCATCTGCAGCACCCATCATAATCAACCACTGGTCTGCGTAAGGAGAAGAAGAAATTCATCATATTTTACTGTGACTGATCCAGTACTTTACAGCAGCTCCCAATAACTGTTACAGTGGTAACGCAGATGTCGTGCTCCTCCTGGAGCCCCAAAGGAAACCAGTTGCAGTGATGACAAGTGCTGTCCGAACATAGAAGTCTCCCACACAAAACATATACAGTGGGGTCTTCTACAGTGGTCGCCAGATCCCTGGGTCCAGCCATCGCAGTCTTGATGATTGAAGTCACCAAGGATAACAAGAACGTTTATTTTGGCTAAATGTGACACACATCAACACCAGTAGGAACTATGCAGTCGTTGTCAGCTTGACCTGTTCTGACAAGTGAAATGAATCTGGGTCAATGCTTGTTGACATTTTTCGCAGTACAGAGCTGAAAACTTTGAAGGACATAAACTGTTCGGTTGTTACAGTGTGTGATTACCTTGCTAAAGAAGAACATAAGTGTTGTTATTTCATCGGTGGATCTTCTCATGCTCAAAAAAATTGAACAATGTAATAAGATAGTTCAATAATTTAAGATTAATTAAAAGTGCCAGTTTATTTTGATTAAAAGCTGTGCGATTAAAGTGAAAGCTGAGCATACTTTGCAACACATTCCAACCACAACACATTTAATTAATTAATGATATGTGCATTTATGCTTTATATATATTTATGGTTACATGTTTATATGTATTTATGTTTGCATATTATTTGTGTGTCTATGTCGCGGGCCTGGTTGGGAGGAGACTAATATAAGATTTCCCAAGTGACATAGGGCTTATATTAGCGTTCTATAGGGAGCGATTTTCTTTGTTGGAAATCTGCTGGCAACATCGGATGCTATTTTTGTTAGTTGTGATGAGGTGTTCTTTTCTTCGTTGTTTTTGTTAATAATTTTGTGTTCCTTAGTTTTGTTTGATTTGTTTGCATTTGTTGGTCTACCCTTTTCTATTTTTGATTTCTATACACAATTTATATTTATACACTGTGGCGTTATTTGTCTTGTTATCTTATTGCAGTTATCATCACAGATTCTGTGATCATTTTCTTTGATTTTTTCTATTTGATTAATTTGATTTCTGCAAGTGTTCTCATATTGTCTTTTCTTGTTTGTCCTTTGTGAATGTCTTGAGTTGACATATGATATATAAGGTATATGTGAGTACACTTATGGTATAGTATAGATCAATACTTTATTGTTAGTATTGTTATACAAGAAAGTATACAAGACCTATATAAGGCTTGTCTCCCACAGAGATTGGGATTGTGAACTAATTTGTCAAGTTCATCTAAAACTTGTGACTATATTACCTTGAAATATATATTGTATTATTATTGTTTCAAGTAATTGGTATTATTGTTAGACATCATGTCTACATTAGAATACTTTATTGCACTAGGGAGATCCCTTGATAAGACTGGTCAAGACTTAGAACAATGGGCAACTGCTCAATATGACAAAGCATTAGCAGCTGAGGAAAGAAAACTTCAAATAGAAGAAAAAAAATTGCAAAGAGAAGCTGAGGCTGAAGAAAAAAATTGCAAAGAGAAGCTGAGGCTGAAGAAAAAAAATTGCAAAGAGAAGCTGAGGCTGAGGAAAAAAGATTGCAAAGAGAGGATGAACAAAAGAAATTACAAATGCAAGTGGATGAAAAAAGATTCCAGATGGAAATGGAAAAAGAAAAAAGAAAAGCTGAAGCTGAAGCTGCTGTTGCTGCTGCTGAGAAAAAAAAGCTGCTGCTGCTGCTGAGGAAAAAAAGCTGCTGCTGAGGAAAAAAAAGCTGCTGCTGCTGCTGCTGAGGAGAGAAAAGCAATCAGAGAACATGAACATCAAAATGAACTTTTAGCATTTGAGTTAGAAAAATTAAAATTGACAAATATGAGTAATGTCAATCAGTCATCTAGTGGTAAACCCTTTACTTATAAGGTCAAGGTGCCAGCGTTCAATTCTGCCAGTGATGATATCACATTCTGGCTTGATAGATTTGAACGAGCTTGTCGAGCACATAATGTAGATAAATCACAATATGCTAATCAGTTGTCTGAGAGTTTAAAAGGTGATTCTCTGACAAGTTTAAGTTTGGTTGAGGAAACTGACAAGGATAATTATGAGGTTATTAGGGCAGCCTTGATAAAGAAATATCAGTTATCTGAAGAAGGTTACTGTATTTTGTTTAAGAAAATGGTACCTGAATCAGGGGTAGAATTCTCAGAATTCATTGCAAGGACACGTCTTACATTTAATCGTTGGATTAAGCTATCCAAAACAGAAAAGACTTATGAAGCACTTATGGATTTATTGCTCAGAGACAAGATTATGTCAAGCATAAGTAAACAATTCCTTCATGGAGACAACAAGATCATAATTACAGAGATACTCATTATAATGAATATGATAATAGTAACCAGGGAAATTATGACTCAAACCCAAATAGGGGTTACAATAGAGGAAACAATGATAATTACAGAGGCAATAATAACAGAGGTAGACCCCAATATAAAAAACAAAAATCACATTATCAGGGAAACTCTGCACAGCAAGAGTCCCATGAAGCCTATAAACAAAATAAAGATAATGATGACTTTATAATATGGCATGTGCCGCTTTCGATTTTGGGAGAGCATCTCAGTGCCCCCAATGCAAAACTTTATTCGAACCAACTACGGTGTCCACTTTAATTTGTGGCCATCCTCTTCCCGCTCTTCCTGCGTCAATCGCGCATGATGGAAGAGGTTCTCTTGTCTTACACAAAGGTTTAGTAAATGACAATCCAGTTTCATTGCTTTTTGATTCTGGATGCACCACTATTGGTGTTAGGCAGTCACTCATAAATCCTTCCCGTGCTACAGGCAAAGTAGTCAAATGTGTAACATTTGGCGGCACCATAGAGAAATACTCTACCGCTATCATTAGCATTGCTACTCCTTTCTTCACAGGAGATGTACACGCATGTCTTTTGCCGAATCCGATCGCTGATCTTATCATCGGTCGCATTCACGGAGTCAAAGAGTGCACTCCACAACTAATTTCCGTTTGGGAATAACAAAATATGCAAACTGCTAATACTGTAGTCACTAGAGCTCAAGCTCTCAATATGCCTGAAACTTCAGTTGCTGAAGATAATGAAGTGCATAACCAAGATGATCTCTTGGTAATTTCTCGTGACTCGTTTATAAAACAGCAAGAAGATGATCCAACTCTAAAGAAATTCTTCACTCTTGCAACAAAAGGTGATCCAAATAAAGATCCGAAGTGTAAATCTTGGATTACAATGAAGAATGGCGTACTTGTACGTATGGTGCAAGACTCCACTAAGTCAAGTCATTCTCAGATTCTTGTACCCCAGAATTTGAGGGTTAAAATTTTACAGCACGCACACGACTCCCAGTGTGCTGGACATATGGGTTTTTCCCGTACAAAGTCAAGAGTTCTTGCGGCTTCTTTTTGGCCTTTTGTGAACAAAGACATATGGATGTATTGTCGATCTTGTAAAGTATGTCAAGAAGTTAAATCCAAAGGTCCTCGTCATGCTGCGCCTATTCAGGCTGCAGACATTCCCATTCGACCATTTCAGAAAATGGCGATAGACACCATTGGTCCATTTAAGATCAAATCTGCTAGAGGACATCAATTTATCTTAACGTGTGTGGACATGTGCACACGTTGGCCAGAGGCTATCCCTCTGAAGAGCATTACTACTGCTGACATTGCAGATGCTCTTTGGCTTATATTTTCTCGTCTGGGATTTCCCGGAGAAATATTATCAGATCATGGCACCCAACTAATATCGGATACCATTTCTCAAGTAATGTCTACCCTACAGATAGAGAGATCTTTAAGTAGTATCTATCATCCTATGTCCAATGGGATGGTCGAACGGCTAAATAGAACACTTAAGAACTTACTATGAACATACAGGTTTTTCTCCCTTTGAACTTGTCTTTGGCGCGCGACCGCGCGGCCCTATGTCTTTGCTTCATGATCTAATAACAGCTGATAATATTACCGATGACACAAAATCCTCTTACGAATATGTCATCATGCTTAGACAAAAAATTATCGGGTACTTGTGTGATATTTCACCGCTAAAATAAAATTTTCCAAATTTATTACCAAAACTGACAACCGTACTTTTTCTTGACTGGAAAAGGTTGATTTCACATTGTGATTTGGGAGGGCAAGTTCGTCGTGCATTCATAGTTGACACGCTTACGACAGACCCGCCCTCAACCCCCCCCCCCCCCCCCCCCCCCCCCCCCCCCCCCCCCCCCACCCCCCCCCCCCCCCCCCACCGGTATTTTAAGTTTATAAGCAATAAAACGGTATTGAATTGGGACCTTAGATGCGTCAACATTAATCCACTACCGCGATAAGTTACCGGGTTTCTGGTTCAAAGCTTGGTAGAGTCTAACCAGCTGTAAATGGGTACCTGACTCTGATCTTGAGTTAGAGAAGGCAACAGCAACGAGGACGGGAACAGGTGTCACGCATCAGTCTAACCAGCTGTAAATGGGTACCTGACTCTGATCTTGAGTTAGAGAAGGCAAAAGCAACGAGGACGGGAACAGGTGTCACGCATCAGTCTAACCAGCTGTAAATGGGTACCTGACTCTGATAGGGACTTGAAAGCTGATGATGATTACGATGACTAGCAATTCCCTAGACTTAAGGGTCTTTTATATTTGGACATGCGCCCTAATATAACCGACTAGATTGAACGGGACGCGCCTCGCCAAAACGAGACAAAACTTAAAAAAAACAAACCTCACCGCTGGGTGTGGAGGGCTGGGTGGGAAGTTGGTCCCCCTCCCTCACTATGCACTGATCCATGTCAAATATTTACCTAATCAGAGCCGGATTAACGTAGTAGCAAAAGTAGCATTTGCTACGAGTCCCGCGCTTTTAGGGCTCCGCGCCAATAAATATGTACATCATTTTTTGGTCATTTTCTAATACGAGCGTTAAACCAATGATCTTGTGATGTATGCCATCTTTAGCGCCTTTTCATTTGATGTCACGAAATTGTGAGAGAAAGAGCATAACAGGGTGACTTAGTGTGACTCTTTATTACTTTTATCTTAACTGTTTGTGGACAGAAGCAGTCATTATCTTTGGATTTTTGTTGAAAGCCTGTACACCTTCTTTTCTGCTTCTACCTACCGGTGGGGTCTCCTTTCTACTGCATTATGTGCTGGCGGTAGTCATAATAAGTCCCATTTGCCCTTTGTGAAATGGTCCGCTTGGGCAGATGTGACAAAAGCACTTTTACACAGCTTTTCTGCAATAAAACAAGTCTTGGATGATATTTCAGATAACAATGATCAGAAGGCAGAGTGTCGTCAACAGGCTCGTTGTCTACTTTCAACCATGATGAAGTTAGAAACAGGAATAATGATCATACTGTAGGATCAAGTATTACACCGTTTTCAAATGACCAGTGCTTCTTTGCAATCTTCTGACCAAGATTTGAATACGGCTTGTGCACTCTATGAATCCCTGCGGGGGTATATTCAAGCTATGCGGTCTACTTTTGCAGACATAGAGCAAAAGGCCAAGGATGTGACTGAGTGTGAACATTATCAAGAACAAACTCGAAGGAAACACAAACGAAATCGAGAGTATGATGATTTCAGTGGTTCCAGCACAATTGATGAATCTCAAACGCCTTCTCAGCAGTTTAAAAGCCGAACATTTCTTGTCCTTATTGATAGCTTGCTACCTTGTCAAAACGCCAGAAAGCTTATCAAAAGTTGAATGATGTATTTGGATTCCTTCGTCAGTCACAGTCGTTTACAAAATACATAGAGAAACATTATCCACGCAACACCTGGACCCATGCATACACAGATGGATCAGAAACAAATGCAACAGAAAATGGAGGTGGGGGCGTCTTTCTGACCTTAAGCACTGGTGCAGAAAAAATGCTGTCAGTGGCGACAGGACGATTCTCCAACAACTTCAGAGCAGAGGCAGAGGCCCTGAAAACTGTAGCAGAGGTTATATTGACAGAAGAAAGCGCAGAGAGAAGGGTTGCTTTCTTTTCTGATGCACAGTCAGTAATTGCGGCATTGAAAAGCCAAAATAATACAGACCTGGATGATCTCAGAGTAGTGCTATAACCAGCTCCCCTCCTGGCTGCCTTTACCTTTCAGAGCAGAGTCAGGTATCCATCCACTTACAGCTGGGTAGATTGTAGCGTGACGCCACCATGTCTCCAGCCCACTACCTTTGTCGCGAGAAGCCTGCGCTGAAACCACGGACGCCCTCATAAATGGTTGCTTGTCTAAAATAGAAGGATTGTAGTGGTATGACAAGATCACTAATGTGCAACTGATGACACGAACCAGGCAAGTGCCAGAAGAACGAGACATGAGAAGAAGACGCTGAAGATGGATAGGATACACACTGAGCAAACTTGCTTATAGCTTTACCAGGCAGTCCTTGGTCTGGAACCCCCAGGGTAAGAGAGGCAGAGGAAGACCAAGGAATACACGGAGAAGAGAACTGATGACAGACAAGAAGAGGATGAAGAAATTATGGAACGACCTTGAGCTGATGGCACAGGACAGGAAGACTTGGTATAAAGCAAATGCTCCTTAGGGACTTGAAAGCTGATGATGATGATGATGACTAGGTTGAACGGGACGCGCCCCGCCAAGACGAGGCAAAAATTTTACATTAAAAAAAAATAAATACATAATAATACTAACCCACAACCCCTACCTGTTAAATGGACTAATCCCGCGCAGGCGGAAAAAAAAGCCGCGCAGGCGGAAAAAAAAGAAAAAATTGTAAGGAAAGAGTACGGTTGTCAGTTTTGGTAATAAATTTGGAAAATTTTATTTTAGCGGTGAAATATCACACAAGTACCAATTATAGAAGCATGCAAATTAGCAACTTCCTCTTCGGAATTTGCCAAACAAAAGGCAAGGCAATTTGCTAATAAGAAAAGGACCTTACGACAACTTTGTCCTAGAGACAAAGCATTTGTTTTGCTACCTTGTAGGGAGAACAGACTCCTTATTTCTTGGAAAGGTCCGTACGATATAGTATCGAAAATTTCAGATGTTGACTATATTGTCGATATTAACGGGAAGCATAAAACCTTCCACATCAATATGCTTACGGAATTCCATGAACGTCCTGATTATTTGCAGCCAATTTTCCAGACAACGGACGATTCTCCAGTCCAACATGGTCATTACTCATCACTGTCCGTAATACAGGATGAGGAAACAAGTTTTTCGGATGTTAATCTTCCGCTCCCAATTATTCCACTTCATTCTAGTGAATCATGGAAAGACGTTACTGTTTCTCCTGATTTGTCTCTAGGAGAACAGCGACAAGTTTCGGCTATGTTACAAACATTCCAGGATGTCCTCACTGACATCCCTGGACAAACTCGTGTCATTGAACATGACATTATTCTAACTGACCATAATCCTATTAGGGTTAGACCTTATCCTATCCCTATACATTTTCAAGCACAGGTTGAAAAGGAGTTGGATGAGATGATAGATTTAAAAATAATTGAACCATCCACTTCTGCATATTCTTCGCCAATGGTTATTGTTCGGAAAAAAGACAATAACATACGTCTTTGCGTTGACTATCGCAAATTGAATCAAGTTACGAAATTTGATGCTGAACCTATGCCTTTACTAGAAGAGCTACTTACTAGGCTTTCTAAATCTCATTTTTTCACTAAACTTGATTTATCTAAAGGATATTGGCAAGTTCCATTATCCGAACACGCCAAACCCCTTACTGCTTTTTCTACACCTAGAGGCCTTTTCCAATGGAATGTTATGCCTTTCGGTCTTATGAACGCACCAGCTACATTCGTGCGCATGATGCGTCGAATCCTATCGTATCGGTCAGATGTCATTGCTTACCTACACGACATCTGTCTTTTCAGCGATACTTGGGAAGATCACTATTCAGGGTTAGTTGAATTGCTATCATCTCTACGCGAGTATAACCTGACAGCGAAACCATCTAAAGCTTGCATTGGTTTTAGCGAAATTTCTTTCCTAGGCCATCGAGTAGGTCATGGTTTCCTAAAGACAGAGGACCATAATATCACTAAGATACTTAACATCTCTATCCCTAAGACTAAAAAGCAAGTGCGAAGTCTCTTAGGTCTCATACAATTTTATGGAAGATTCATCCCGAATCTGTCCTCTATCATGGCACCTCTCTCTACACTACTAAAGAAATGGTCTCCTAATATAGTCCGTTGGACTCAAGAATGTCAATCCTCTTTGGATAAGATCAAAATTATGTTCTCAACACCACCTATTTTAGTGTTACCTACTATAGATAAGACATTTGTTCTTCGTAGTGACGCTTCATCCACTGGGATTGGAGCGGCACTAATGCAAGAGTACTCTGGAACTCTGCATCCTGTAATGTATATATCCAGAAAACTTAATGCTGCAGAAAGGAATTACTCGGTTTTAGACCGTGAATTATTGGCGATGGTTTGGTCAATTCTCAAACTTCAAAGATTCCTTCTTGGTGCGCATTTCATAGTGGAAACTGACCAGAAAGCTCTTACGGCTATTCAAAGTAAGAACTTGAAGAGTTCGAGATCAACTCGATACGCCATTGCTCTTCAACCGTTTCATTTCTCGGTGCGAGCTATCCGTGGGTCAGAAAATGTGATGGCAGACATTTTGTCTAGATGCCCACATGATTCCACCTAACTGTTAAATCTTGGACTTTACTAGGGCGTCTAACTTTACAACAGTTATTTTTTCTATATCAAAATATATACACATTTGTAATATATGATATGCTGATTGTATAAACACTTAGCGGTTCAGTTATTTTGATTCACCGCTAATCATCTGATTTGTCTCTTTGATCAATCTTGAACTTAAAATAACTTATATGTAATTAGTGATTGAAATTACTATATGCATGCTGTCATTGCCAGTATTGTGGTATGCGTTGGTGGCAACTCCCTGGAAATATTTGCACTTAGAGAAATACTCTGAGATGATGAGATATATTCTTTGCCTTAATTTGGCTTTATAAATTCCTGATATTTCTCATCTGCGCATTATATGTGCGTTGTGAGCCTATTGTATGTTGCTCTTAGATGAAAAACAAATTTCATTTTTTTTCCCGGTGGTTGCGGTAGTCTGTTGCGCACATATTTATGGTGTACGCATACGGATGTAAGATGTATCTATCTGTTTGTTAAAAAAGATATTTATTTGTGAATTTACGTCTCTTAGTAATGGGACGGAACTCAGAATAGTCTATGTGTATTTATTCTTTGAGTTACCAGTCCTTGTATCTTCGCTGAATATTAATTTAGCGTATGAATACTGAATTCATGTCATTTTATGTCTATTACGGCTAGAAACAGATTGTTCTTGCTCAAGGTTTTGCAGGAATGTTTAGGGCCTGAATTCATATGTAGTACTTGTCTAGTGCAAGAAGATTCTGTCTTATATTGTATATCTTCGTTTGTTTAGGTTGGACTATATTCTTTCGGCCGAAGTTCGGCGCAGGTATTCGTAGTCCCACTGAGTTGAAAAGAGTTCCGAAGTTGCCGGTCGAGATGGCCGTGCGTGTGTTTTTCTAGGGCTGGTCCTGTTTAAGGTTAAAAAGTGATTTGTGGATGATTTTTCCATAATGAAGGAATGTCTCTGCGAAAGTATAGTGTCAGAGATTCTCCTCATGTACTCTATTATGTTTAAATTCGGACTCCAGGTAAAGCCAGACCCTCTTTTCTTCGATGACCTCCATTTGGTTAGATTTAGATGACATCGTATTTCGAGCATCGTTGGTCGTCCATATATACAGTTGAAGATGACAGGTTCCAACAGTATTTATATCTACATGAAAATAACCTCATTTATGTGGAGCTGGATGGAACACTCTATGAAGTTATATATATATTTAAATGGTGAATTAACTTTGACTTGTTATTATCCTTCTGCTGGGTGAGTGAGCGAAAACTCAGAGAAGATAGCCATTTTGTATGCTTGTCATCGTTATAGATCGCTGTCAAGAGAACAGTTTACAAAACCTATTATCGGACAGTGACATGGAGGTATTATTGAGATGGAAACCCCTATCGTGGTTTAACGTTGTTACATAAACATTCGATATATGTCGCTGGAGAACTTAGCGAAGGAAAAGGTTCGTCCAGTGGACGCTATATATGTTTACACAACCACACCCACTGATGCGTTCAGTCAGTTGGGGTATGGCAATAGTCTACTAGAACATTCTATGATTATCTCATGCCACCCATTATATTTGTACGCCACATGAAAGATGTTCTACCATTCTACTACCTAATGATTTGCAATGTCAACATGCTCCTGACTGTATTCCGTGCTATTCAAGTGTGTGTGTCCTGAATAAACAGTACAAAACGACCACCGCAGTCTGTATCGGTGTCTTATAGTTATGAGTGAATGAGTGCATTATATTGGTCAACACACGAACACTCCAGCATTCGCGTTACACTTCACACTCTCACTCCATTTCTGTATAATCCTGTGTCGGTTGGGTTGACCCTTTGCTCCACCTGCAGCACCCATCATAATCAACCACTGGTCTGCGTAAGGAGAAGAAGAAATTCATCATATTTTACTGTGACTGATCCAGTACTTTACAGCAGCTCCCAATAACTGTTACAGTGGTAATGCAGATGTCGTGCTCCTCCTGGAGCCCCAAAGGAAACCAGTTGCAGTGATGACAAGTGCTGTCCGAACATAGAAGTCTCCCACACAAAACATATACAGCGGGGTCTTCTACAGTTAGCCTCCCATTACTCGAGTGTTCTAGATTTTTTATTTATTTTTGTCTAATGTATCAAATGCAAAATATAACCCAATTACTGCTGAACAGGTCAAAATGCTACCGAAATTGTGGACAGTTGTCACTGATAAGGTGTGCTGAAAAAAGTATTTAAGTATAGATCTGGTTGTAGTGTGAGGACGGAAGCTCTGAGTTGTTTTTACGATGAGGTAGGTAATATGTCTCCGCCAGTTTTAGTTTGCTAGCCTTTAATGATTAAATTAATTTGGGTTTAGCGGGATTACCTCTCGCGGCACTGTGTTTCGGGTTCGAAACTTGAGAGCTTCACGCTCCAGCCTACCCAGTTGTAAAAAATTGGTACATGCCTGTCCTTTTGAGTTAGGAAAGGCAAAGGCATCTAAGAAGGAAAACGGGTCATCCCACCTCATAAAGGTGGATCTAGTACTGTGAAGTCTCTAACAATACCCGTATCTACTGCAGCGTTTGTTAAGGGTATGCCTTTACCTCTTTGTGTTATGTTTTTGTGTCTCTATATTAATATATAACGCTGTTTCTATCACTACAGATTACTGTCTATACTTTGTGAATTAGCAGTCTGCCTCCTGCTGTCAGGGGCGGATATTACTGTACCTATCATCAGCCACTGGAGTGGGGGATTTCAGGCCGACGTCTGCTTTGATATCACTGCTGAGCTGCATGGTTGGAAGATAACACTGACATCCGACCAGCCACTTACAAGTTTAGATGTCGGTTTAAAACGCTTTTCTTTTATTAATTTTTTTTAATGTGACAGAGATGGGTAAACATAAAATACCCGTTACAACAGAGCCTGGAAAGATCACTGGATTAATTCAAATTTCCTTCTTCCTCTTGAAAAAAAAAAAAAAATTTAAGAAATAAATATCCAATTCAACCTGTTGATGGGTTATAATTGGGATATATAGTGTAGATAATTCAAGATAATAATTTTGATTTCCAATATCAAAATATGGTATCATCTCCCCACTCCACTCAGTCCTTTCTTTTTCTTCTTTCTTTGATCCTTAGCCGCCGACTGTCAAAGCAGTCAGTGGCCATTACGTCTGGTGGCGTCTTGTAGGGCAGCAACAAACTGCTTCCACTTTGTTCGGTCGGCGGCCATCCTTCGTATAGTGCCCCAGCTCTGGTTCATTCTTTGCATCTTGGACTGCTTTATTCTCCGTCAAGTTGTTTTTGGTCGGCCTCTCTTTCGCTTTCCTTCGGGGGTCCATAGCATAGTTGTTCTTGTGTCCACTCAGTCCACATAGGGTAAATCTTCGTTCGCACAGCACACATGGAATTTGACAAACCACTTAACTACTACCCACATTTCATTTAGGTTAAGATAAAAAAAAATAAGTAATAACAAGATCTTAAGATAAGCAGCTTTGACTTAAAACAGAAAGAAAGAAAGAAAGAAAGAAAGAAAGAAAGAAAGAAAGAAAGAAAGAAAGAAAGAAAAAGAAAGATAGAAGGAGTGTCACCTAGGTTAACATTTCTTATACAACACAGGTATATACAGCAGAGGTGAGCGAGAAACTGGAAGGTGGAAAGGTTTTTGTGCTGACTAGTAAGAACTTCAACAGTAATGAGCATGTCGGTGACCATCTGTGTGTCGGCATTCAAGGCCATGGTAAGTAGAAATGGGAACAAACTGTTGACCTAATTTAAAGGTGTGAGAGATTGGGAGCCGCGTTGGTGTAATGGTTACCATATTGCGCTGGCGATCAGGTGTTCAATGTTCAAGCCCGAGCGTGTGTATTTGAAGAAGTGTCATCGACCGGGATTTTGACTGAATAACCTGAACGGCTCTGTGGATGGGAAGGAGCGAAGCTCCTGACCGGGTTAGAAGGAAAGTCCACAGGCTCCCCAGCCTCGCAATGACATGTCATTGGGCCGAAGGGCTGAAAGCCCAAGTGCCGCTGGTTAAGGAAAAAAAAAAAAGGGTGTGAAAGAGTATGCATCCGTCTTATGTACACCAGCGTGCTCAGGCTCAATTTGCATTCATACTCTTTGACATTTGCATTCATACTCTTTGACATTTGCATTCATACTCTTTGACATTTGCTAAGGGAGACTGAGCACCTATGGGATTGCCCTGAGTGCAGTGAGGTCGATTCTGATTAACAACAACAATAAAGGCAGCACCTGATTTTCTTCAATTTAAAAAAAAATAATTATGAATTCGATACTTAACGCTATCACTAAATATTCATTATCATCGTCAAAATCAATATAGACTGTAGATCAGGGGTCGGGGTAAGTTAAGTCCCGATCGATCAGTACCCCACATGGGGTGGTTTGGTAGATCTCTTGGTGACGGTTGGGGAAAAGAGAAAGGATTTTAAAGTTAGATACATTTCGGAATAGCCCTCCCCGTGTGAATTGAAAGGTGAAGTATCACCAGAATTAAAGGCACATTTCCCGCATTCTAAATTTAAAAAAAAAAAAACGGATGAGCAAGCTTAATACGGTTCTCTTTAATTGTGAACTGCATGAAGTACGAACACGATCATATTCTTTGAGGTGAAGTTAATAGTCGGGAAAATGTACTCGCACTTTGGTTTGAGTTTTACATCGCTATGTGATGGAGTTGCAGGAATCAGATAGTCAGGTAGAGATAGAAGATCTTCTTCGTACACTCTCAGACGTCAACTTGAATATGTTCAAAGAAAGCAGTAGTCATCTTAAAAGGCTGTTACTATCTCCATACAGCTTTTCCAGGAACGGTAATGGTGACGGCCATATGTGCTTTCTCTGTTCCTCATTTGCTGACCATCTTTGAAGCAGATGTTCAGAGAAGGTTGCCTTTATGTCAAATTCTAAATAAGCTGAAACCTGAAAAGAGACATTATTTTATCAAGGTAGATCTTTAGCGAGCTCAGTATTTCTAAAGAGGATTTCGGTAGTTCCTGTGTTACCAACCGCTGCTATAGACTGTATCCTTTTCACCAAAAACTTTACTCTTAAGATACGTTTCTTCGTGATCTTGTTTTGCTAATGAAGATTAATACATTTACTTCATAACAGCCAATATTTGTAGACTACATTTAATTCAGATCACCATCTTAAAATCACCAACAACATCCCGCTACACTTTTTTCCCTCTCTTTCTCTTTCTCTGTCTATTCCTCAGGCACTGGTGACATCGCGCCTAAATTGACTGCTAAGATTGAAGGTGCAGATGGAACGGTAGTGCAGCCTACCGAAGCCCCTGCCACAGGTAAATCGTGACTAAACGGCAAAAAGCATAACGTGATAGCATTACAAGGCAGTTTTCATTCTGGATTCCCCGTGGTATGAGAGGCAGAGGTTGACCAAAAAAAAAAATACATGGAGAAGAAAAGGGGAGACAGACGTGAAGGGGACTAAGAAGACATGGAGAGATCTTCAGCTGATGGCACTCATATAGGAGGACTTGGCATGCTTGTTGAAGGCCTATGCTGCTTGGGGAGTAAAAAGGTATTAATTGATCAATAACAAAGACACAAAAGAAGAATGTGCGTATACCAGGACATAATGTGACCGCATGGGTAGCACACAGCAACACTTATATGTTGTTGATGATCAGTATAGTGTAGGTTCGATCACTAGTCCTTTTTTGATGTTCAACCTTCTCTTCTTCAATCAACATAATATCAGCAAGGAACATTTCTCCACAATAATAAACTGATGCCATGACAACGCCTGAAAGGTTTTTCCATATTTTATTTGACGAAGTAAGTAAGTTATTTCATGAACTTATTTACGGTCTGTAGTGAAATATATATATATTTTAAATGAGACGGTCTACGTTCAATAGTATCAACATAATGTTAGTTCAAATTCTTGAACTTTCTCGCTTGTCACAGAATTTATTATTTTATTTCATGTATCTCTCATGCCGGCGTTGCATCCTGCATTATATTCCTTAACTTGCTTCAACTGTACTCTAAATGGATGTCTATTTTCGTTTGTTCTCTACACTATCCTTATCTGTTTTTCTTGCTTGGTTTTGTAAACTAGCCTGACTGCTAGGGAGTGGTTCTTTGTCCAAGTCTTTGATACTTCTGCTATTTAAAATCGATTTCTCACCATAAATGTCACATAGAAAAACGTCAGCTGCCTATCATCATGCGTGGCGCGAAAAATCTCATTTAAATTTAGTTGCGAATAGTACATACCTTGTCAAATTAATATGAAATTACACTGCATTACAATCTTCAGAAAAAAAAAAAAATGATCTCACTCTGTGAACGAACTTTGAATGATTAGTCTGGCGACTTGAGTTGTGATACTTCAGATCCCAAGGCCCGTAAAAAGCCGGGCGACAAACTCATTTGTGTGCTCTCGCACTTCTACTACATGATGTCAACAGTCCTACTACGAAGGACTGCGGGCGAAGTTTACCAAATGTCAACAGTCCTACTATGAAGGACTACGAGCGAAGTCTAGCTAATGTCAACAGTCCTACCCCGAAGGACCACGGACGAAGTATACCAAAGACCTTGTGACTCGTGGCCTTTATAACTACTTCTGTCTTTTTGTTATTAAGGCTACAGTCTTTAATTTCCCTTTCTCTTATAATTGCGTCAATCATTTCCTGCAGGTCCTTTTCACTTTCCACTTATCTCATGTTGATTATCCAATACCATAATCCACACCGTAAGTACGTCGGTCGGTCGGTCACAACATGCACACCGTCATTTGCGCACTTTTTTATTTTCGAGAGAGTACAATAACTTTCAACCACAGCTAAGGGGTGCAACTGTGGTTGAAAGGTAGACAATAATTGTATTGTTTTCCTTATATGTACTCTCCCGAAAATAGAAAAGTGCGCAAATGACGGTGTTCATGAACAGTTTGATTATGGAAAGAAGCCAACAACACAATTGATAAACAGTACATGAAACGGAGAAGAGAAGGTGTGGAGATGCAGATTAAATCAAAAGCTACTCTTCTGTCCAGTTTTTCGGGAAACGGATTTAACTCATCATTTTCTTAAAAGTAACCTTAAGATATAAGTTATTGATTGTTTCTTCGAGACAAAATTTTAATTTAAAGTGTTGCATACTTATTATTATGGATCAAAATGATAATATGTCTGCAATTAAAAACCTGTCAATTTTGACAGGTTATTGCTAGTATTAACAAAGCTCATTACAAAAGAAAAATCAGAGTTATCTTCTTTAAATTTCAGCTTCACCAGGACAGGCGATACCAGTCACCACGATGAAACCAGGTACGAACTAAAATTTTTATTTTTATTTTTTAACGGCTTGGTTTATTAAGAGGAATTTATTACCTTCTTTAATTACACTGGCTAACAAAAAAAAATTTTTTTTTTCTTTCTCTAACATTTCTATGTTTTTCTGGTCAATTTTAATGCGCTGTTTTTAAATCTGCAAACCGTTTTTCTCTATCAGGTCGGGATCTCTAGAAATACGCAATTGAAAGTTTTTAACAACGCATACAGTATTACAACATCATTCGTACAAGAAGTATAACAGTTATGTAGGCTTGAATTTCTTTGCAGTCGACTTTCGTCGGTGAATGGCATGTGGTACATCGCGATGAAGCATCCAACAATAATCGGCAAGCATGGTCACACTCCACCGTCCTTGATAACGTGACTCCATTACGGCGATATCTTGATGGAATCGTTCTCCATGTTCATCGCTGACTTCGCAAGGTTGTCAGGGAAAAAGTCATGATGCGAATCGAGCAAATGGATTTTGAGGGACATTTTACAGCCCATAATTATGTATGCATCTATGCACTGCTTAAAAATATGCACATAGTCGACAGATTTGTGATTTCCCAGAAAGTTATCGACGATCAATTTGAATGCCATCCATGCGCGAAGTTCACTACCATGTAACAAGTTCTCGAATTGTTTGTCTGCAATAACTTTCCTAATCTGAGGTCCTACAAAGATACCTTCCTTTATCTTTGCATCGCTAACTTGCGGAAACTTTTCTCGAAGATAAGTGAAAGCTTTGCTCGTTTTATCTAACGCTTTTACGAAATTCTTCATGAGCCCCAACTTTTATGTATCGGTGGTAAAATGATGCTGTCTTTGTTAACTAATGGCTCGTGTATTACATTTTTATGCCCGAGCTGCATACGATCCCTGATAGGCCACACCTTTCTTGCATAATGTTCCTGTCTGTTGCGGCTGACCCATTCACATAGGAAGCAACAAAATTTAGTATACCCAGTCTGCATGCCCGTGAGAATTGCAATGACCTTTAGGTCTCCACAAATCCGCCATTGGTAGTCATTGTACTTTATTTTTGCCAAATGTATAGCCATATTGTCATAAGTTTCTTTCATATGAACAGAGTAGGCGACTGGAATTGATGAAAATAAATTTCCGTTATGTAATAACACGGCTTTTAGACTAGTCTTGGAAGAGTCGATGAAAAGTCGCCATTCGTTGACTATGTGCTCATGACCGAGGTGCACCATTAGACCGTTTACATCTTTGCAATAGCAAATGTCATCATCCATCTCAAAGTATTGAACAAGTTCTCTGTGTCTATGACGAAATTTAGATATCGGAGTATTGGGCGCTAAAAGATTCCATTCTTTGAGTCGCGAACGGAGTAATTCCGCTTGTCCTTTGTGTAGTGAAATTGACAGAGATACAACGGTAAAATACCTCCAAAGATAACATTTAAGGATAAAAACATAATGCGTAGGCTGCGAATAGTACATGATCGCCTAGACCGCGGGTCATCATCCTCCATAATAATTGACTTGCTAGACAGGAGGGGAACGGCGGATCAAAAAGGAAAAAAATATGACTGGAAAGATTGCGTGAGACTGGAAAGGCTAAGGAGACGCAATGGGGGGGGGGGGGGGGGGGGGGGGGCGGGCGGAGAGGGGGGGGGGGGGGGGGAGGGGGGGGGGGGGGGGGGGGGGGGGGGGGGGGGGGGGGGGGGGGAGAACGGAGAAAAGTCACGTTTCCCAAGTTGACATAAAAAGTAAGCAACTCGACAGAAGGGACCATAGATATGTTACGCCACAGTCATTTATTGGACGCTTTTGCGCGATACCAAGCCTTTGATTTGAATTCAGCGGCAGAACGCAGATGTTTGGAATATTACAAAAATTAAAAAGTAATTTTTTCTTAATATTAATGTTAGGAATATAAAAATTAGCTGGCCGGATGGCCCATTCTGAGCAGTGAACTAATATGTTCTTAATTTTACAAACGGATAGATAATATTGAAGATAATGACAAAAGACAGTGTTGTTCACATCATCGACAGACTGTATTGAATCTAAAAGTGTCGCTATTTGCACAAAAAAACACGACCTCGAGACGCAGGTGTTCAAATCTACTTAGTATGGAAGAGAAGGGATTTTGTGGTGGCTGTGTCTAAAAATAACTTTTAACGACAAAATTTTGGAGGGGAGAGAAAGGTTGGTTCAAAAATCAAGTACATTTTTGTAGAAACACAAGTAGAGACGGACAGACTAACAGATAACCATCCATACTTGACTGAAGCATGACTGAAATGACTTTAGGGTAGGAAATTTGAATTTAAAATAAACCTAGGCAGTGATTGGCCACAGACAATCATATTATTAGCGCTCAGACGCGAAAGTGGGGCCATTCTTCAATAGTTGTTCAGTGATAGACACAGATTTTAAAGTGTGGTGATTTCCATATGAAAGAAAGTGAAAGAAGTTTAGGGACGCCATACTATAGCCAGCAGCTCAGCTGAGTTTTGCTAGCAATTCTGTGTTATTTATTCATAATCTGGTAAGATTGAAATTATTTCTTTATATGTTTTGAATATTGTTTAATGTTCGAGTGATTTGATACTGCCATATCAAAATCTAGCCTTACAAACAAGTAGGGATTTGCTCTAGACCCCCCGCCCTAGTCAGGGTCTAGGGACCAACAATGTACATAAACTCCAGCAAGGGTTAGGCAAGACAGATCAAGTGTTGAGAATAATGAAACATATTACCTATCCTCTTTTAGGGCAGAAAACTAATAAATATTTTTCAGAATCTATAGTCTGGGAGGATCTATCTGATGTAAAACCACCATGGTAAATGTGCTGTTTGGTCAGAGAGATCTGACCTGTCTGTATGATGTGGTTGTTGTGTCAGTGTTGTGTCCAGACGTGGGTAGAGAATAGATTTTGACACATGGCCCATACTTTGATTGCAGAGCTGAGTTTCTGTTGTCAACAAAGCAGTGTCTATTCAGTTGGTGACTTTACTCGAGTGTATCTGTGCAGTACTTGTGACAGAGACCACCATTATTGCCCGCCAGCACGGAGAGGTGGGACCACCAGATTTCAGCACCAGAGCTACAACTACAAGATGAGTGAGCCTCTGGTTTGCTGGACATTCACCAACGCTTTGTAGTTACTAATACCCCCATAAAAATTCCCACCATTTTCTGGACACTGTGTAGTCAATATAGACAGGTGTGATGAGGCCACCCCAACAGCACAAACATTAACTATCCTCCCAAGTAGATGACTACTAGAACATTTTAATAAAACTAACTAGTATAGTACATATATATGTACACTATTGCATTTATGATATAATATTCCATGCATTTCTTTCATAATCTCTAAATCCTTTTAAGTTCTGGTCAATCTAAAAAATTGATCCAGAACAAAATAAATGTAATATAATTCTATCAAAAAATTTTACACACGTGAGTTAGTTCAGTGTATTTTAACATTTATTAATATTATTAGTCTTGTTAAATATCTGTGGGTATATCTATAACCTATTACACCACACTACATATCATAACCCTAGACACTTTACGTAGCTACATTCATTAAAAAAAAAAAAAAATAGTGTGAGGTCGTAGTGGTAGCAAGAAAGGCCTTCTGACAATTCACAACTACATCTTATCTCAGGAGCCTTCACAGCTGGCCTCATACAATTACATTTAGTAATATCACCATCATACAATACCATCAAACACCACTACATATATTGGGGTCTTGTCCAGGGATAATTAGCCCAACAGTAATATTAGGATCTCCTGGTGGGAGAAATAAAAGTAGGGAAATAAATTGTAAAATTCCCTTTAACATTAAAAGTGTCCCTACAGATAAAAGTTGGTGAATCTTCACAGCCAGTAATAATTAATTAGTTAACTGGTTAGTTAGAATTAGTTAGACTATAGTCATATAGTAATTAGAAGTACTTAGTGTATTTACTGGTTAGAGATTTAGCTTGTATATTATTATATTGTCTAAAAAGTATGGCGGAGTTGGCAAAATTTAGATCAGCTGCTGTGCTCACCGCGAAGGAGATGGGAATGGATGGTCAAATTTTAATTCAATATGTAACGGCTGAATGTGATAAATATATTGAACGGGAAGAAAGGAGATTAGAAAAAGAGGCTGAAAGAAAATTAGAGGCTGAAAGGTTAGCTGAAGAGAAGAGGTTACAAATTGAGGCTGATAGAGACATTAAGAGGCTGCAGATTGAGGCAGAAGAAAAACGACAGCAAAGGGAGGCAGAAGAAAAAAGGTTGACTGCCGAAAGGGAGGCAGAAGAAAAAAGGTTGACTGCCGAAAGGGAGGCAGAAGAAAAAAAGGCCGAAAGGGAAGCAGAAGATAGAAGGTTGCAAAGGGAGCACGAATTACGACTAAGGGAGCTGGAATTACAAGGCCCGGCCCCTGAAAATGGTGCCAGCCCTTTTGCCTCAGATGCTACGCCCAGTCTGGGAGCCTCAAACTCAGCTATGGGGTTTCATTTAGACCATTTTGTTGAAAAAGACGATGACATAGAGGGGTACCTAGGACGTTTTGAGTTATTAGCTACTACATATGGGTTAGAGAGAGAGAGGTGGAGCTTAAAGCTATCACAGGGATTGAGAGGTACTTCTTATGAAGTATTTGCCAAAATGAACAGGGAAGACCAAGACAATTATGACATGTTAAAGCAGGCTTTGTTATTAAGGTACGAGAAGAATGGTGAATTTTATCGTAAGAAATTTAGAAATGCCAAACTGTTGTCTGGGGAGACATACCACCAATTCTCTGCTAGACTAGAAACCTATTTGGAGAAATGGACGGCTCTGGGGAAGACCCAAGATCTTAAAGAAATGATCATGATTGAGCAATTGAGAGAGTCCATGGCTCCAGACATGAGAAAATTTCTCATGGAACAAGGTGCAGAGAAAAGTGGTGCTAAAAAGAAGCACATAGACAATTTTAAAGCTCCACAGCAATTTAATAAATTTGATAATAGAGAGCAGGGAAATAAAGGTAGGACAAACTTTGAGCGGCCAAGAAATGACTATCGCGACAGAAACTCACAGTTCAATGACCAAAAGTTCAATGAAAGAAAACCGTTGAACCAAGGAAAAAAGATGGTGTAAATGGTGCAAGAAGGATAACCATAACACCGAATTTTGTAGAAGGAACCTTCAAACATTGCTGCAATGAAGTCGGGGACGCAAAGATTAAAGGTTAATCCTAAGGGACAACAGGAACCTTATCACCCCCCAGTTTGTGAGGATGTTATTTGTAATGGGGTCACCATAAGGTGCCTTTATGATACAGGTTTGGATTATGATTCAGTTGTGAAGTCTAGCCTAGTGGACCCAAGTCAGTATACCACAGAAACAGTGGAAATACAAGGGGCGACTAAGGACATACCACTCATGACACTTCCCATCGCAAGGATAACGGTGAAAACTCGCTATGTGGAAGGAGAAATCAGAGCAGCAGTGATAGATGAACCAATCTACCCTCTGATATTGGGGTGTAGTTACGTCTTCTTGGGGAATCCCGAGAAACCTGTGATCATGGCGACAGTGCAGACCAGGTCACAGAAGAAGGAGGAAGAAGGTGAACCTATAAATGCTCATCCAGAGGAGATGAGGAAGGCGCAGGCTGAGGATAGGACACTCAAGCCATGTTTTAAAAAATTGCCCAAATGCCACACACCTCCGAGCAGGGGGGGAATATTTCATGAAGAACAAACTCTTATACAGGAAGGCCGGAACTGGAACAAATGGTCACAACCAGCTGGTTCTTCCCACTTCATATAGAGATAAAGTGATGGAACTCGGGCATGCGATTCCCTTCAGTGGTCACATGGGGATCAGCGCCACAGGACAGCGTATAGCTTGTCATTACTTCTGGCCAGGGATAACGGAGGATATAAAAAGATATGTCAAATCCTGCCCAGAATGTCAAAGGGTAGTCCAAAGCACTGGACTGCTCCTGCAACTCTAGGGGAAATGCCCATAGTGGGAACACCTTTTGAGAGGGTTGCAGTGGATAATGT
>JAMPIV010014883.1:0-30192 GCA_024509875.1 Oreohelix idahoensis
CTGTTCAACAAGAATTCTCAGGGAGTAGATAAACAGGTTAATGATAATAAAGACCATAATGCTATCGGATGCTCATCTTTCGATTTTGGTAGGGCAAATAAATGCATCCAATGCAGTACGTTATTACACCCGAAGACCGTAAGTACTCTAAGCTGTGGTCATCCTTTGCCCGCTCTTCCTGCTAATGTTTCTCATGATGGGAGAGGTTCTCTTATATTACATAAGGGGCTTGTAAATAGTAATCCAGTCTCAGTGTTGTTTGACTCTGGATGTACTACTGTCGGGGTTAGGCAATCTCTTGTAGATCCATCCTGTGCTACAGGAAAGGTCATCAAATGTGTCACATTTGGTGGCACGTTGGAAAAGTATCCTACTGCTATAATACACATTGCTACTCCTTTCTTCACGGGAGAGGTCCACGCGTGTCTACTTCCAAACCCTATTGCGGACCTTATTATTGGTCGTATTCACGGAGTTAGGGAATGTACCCCACAGCAGATTGCTGTTTGGGAAGAGCAAAACATTGAAGCTACCAATGCGGTGGTCACAAGAGCACATGCTCTGGATCCACCTCAAACTTCATTAACTAATAATGATGAAGTAAATGACCAAGATCGTCACTTGACTATTACACGTGACTCATTTATCAAATTGCAAGAAGAAGATCCTTCTTTACAAAAATTCTTCATTCTAGCAAAAAAAGGTGATCCTAATCAAAATACTAATAAAAAATCTTGGATTTCTATGAAGAACGGCGTACTTGTACGTATGGTACAAGACTCGACTACGTCCACTCATTCACAAATTCTTGTGCCCAAGAGCATGAGATTGCAAATATTGCAACATGCTCATGACTCGCAATGTGCTGGACATATGGGTTTTTCCCGTACAAAGTCGAGGGTTCTTGCGGCTTTCTTTTGGCCATTTGTGAGCAAGGACATACGAATGTACTGTCGCTCTTGCAAAGTATGTCAGGAGGTCAAATCTAAAGGACCACGACATGCTGCGCCTATCCAGGCTGCTGACATTCCTATTCGCCCTTTTCAAAAAATGGCAATAGATATTATCGGTCCTTTTAGAATTAAGTCGGCTAGAGGACATCAATTTATCCTTACATGTGTCGATATGTGCACACGTTGGCCAGAGGCAATACCTCTCAAGAGCATCTCAACTGCTGATATCGCAGACGCTCTTTGGCTGATATTTTCTCGCTTGGGTTTTCCCGGAGAAATATTGTCAGACCATGGCACTCAACTTATATCAGACACTATGTCACAGGTAATGTCTATGCTACACATTAAAAGGTCTCTCAGCAGTATCTATCACCCAATGTCTAATGGGTTGGTCGAACGTTTAAATAGGACTCTGAAAACTTTACTTGGTAAAATAACTGAGGATCATTCTCAGGATTGGGACAGGGTCTTACCCACGGCTCTCTTTGCGTACAGAGAGGTCCCCAATGAACATACGGGGTTTTCCCCTTTTGAACTTGTCTTTGGCGCGCAACCGCGCGGCCCTATGTCTTTACTTCACGATCTAATCACTGCCGATAATATTAGCGATGAGACTCAATCTTCTTATGAGTACGTCATTGCTCTTAGGCAAAAGATCATCGAGGCATGCAAACTAGCAACTTCATCTTCCGAATTTGCTAAAGAAAAGGCAAGGCAGTTTGCAAATAAGAATAGATGTCTACGACAACTTTGTCCAGGTGACAAAGCTCTCGTTCTACTTCCTTCAAGGGAGAACAGACTTCTAATTGCATGGAAAGGTCCATATGCAATAGTCTCCAAAATTTCTGATGTCGACTATGTTGTCGATATTGATGGAAAGCATAAAACTTTCCACATAAATATGCTCACGGAATTTTATGAAAGACCTGACTATTTGCAGCCTATTTTCCAGGCTACGGACAATTCTCAAGCAACTCATGGTCAGTACTCATCTCTGTCAGTTATACAGGATGAGGAAACTACTTTTTCTGATGTCAATCTTCCTCGTTCTATGGTCCCACTTTATTCTACGGAATCTTGGAAAAACGTGTCCGTTTCTCCAAATCTTTCCGCTGAGGAACATCGACAAGTTTCTTCGATGTTGCAATCATTTCAGGATGTTCTTACAGACATCCCGGGACACACACATGTCATTGAACATGACATTGTGCTAACTGATCATAATCCTATCAGAGTCAGACCCTATCCAATACCTATCCATTTCCAGTCTCAAGTCGAAAAAGAATAGGATGAAATGATACGTTTGGAAATCATTGAACCATCCACTTCAGCATACTCTTCGTCTATGGTTATTATTCGAAAGAAGGATAATAACATTCGCATTTGCGTAGATTATCGCAAATTGAACCAAGTTACGAAGTTCGATGCTGAACCTATGCCTTCATTAGAAGAGCTACTCAATAAACTTTCTAATTCTAGATTCTTTACCAAACTAGATTTGTCTAAAGGTTATTGGCAAGTCCCGCTAACTGAACGTGCCAAACCTTTTACAGCTTTTTCTACACCTAGGGGTTTATTCCAATGGAATTTCATGCCTTTTGGTCTTATGAACGCCCCTGCTACATTCGTACGCATGATGCGGCGAATTCTCGCATATCGTACAGATGTCATAGCATACCTAGATGATATCTGTCTATTCAGTGATTCCTGGGAAGATCACTATTTGGGTTTATACGAATTACTGTCCACTCTTCGCGAGTATAACTTGACTGCAAAACCCTCTAAAGCCTTTATAGGATTTAGTGAGATTTCTTTCCTAGGTCATCGTGTTGGTCGTGGTCTTTTAAAGACAGAGGACCACAATGTTTCAAAAATACTTAACATTTCGGTCCCTAAGACGAAGAAACAAGTAAGGAGTCTATTAGGTTTGATCCAATTCTACGGACGATTCATTCCGAATCTGTCCTCCATTATGGCACCGCTTTCTACTTTATTGAAGAAAGGGTCGCCTAATCTGATCCGCTGGTCTAAAGAATGTCAATCCTCATTAGACCAGGTTAAAGCCCTATTTTCATCTCCACCTATTCTTAGGTTACCTACTATTGAGAAGACTTTTGTTCTTCGGAGTGACGCCTCGTCAACTGGGATTGGGGCAGCACTAATGCAGGAGTATTCTGATACTCTGCATCCGGTGATGTATATCTCTAGGAAATTAAATGCTGCAGAAAAGAATTACTCGGTTTTAGACCGTGAGTTATTGGCTATGGTATGGTCTATTCTGAAGTTACAAAGATTTCTTCTAGGCGCACATTTCATTGTGGAAACCGACCAGAAAGCGCTTACTGCTATTCAGAGCAAAAACTTGAAGAGCTCGAGGTCCACTCGTTATGCCATAGCTCTTCAACCATTTCATTTCTCGGTTCGAGCTATCCGTGGTTCGGATAATGTGATGGCAGACATTCTGTCCAGATGCCCACACGATTCCACATGATTCTTCTGTCATATATATTTCCTGATATACAAGCCAATATTATAATGACATGTTAGTAGATTTTTTTCTCACTTTTTTGGGGGGGAATTTATAACATTGTACCATGTAATTATCTAAGAAGGCTTAGTTAGTGATATACGGGCCAAAAGATCACTCGGCCACATTTAAATAAATTATTTTCAGGATTGTATTAGGAGATTTACCAGTTGTCTTTAAGATTTGTGTTATTGATATTTTCGCAGCACATCATTGAAGTCTGCGAGTTTATGTCCATTGTGGAACTTTGAGGATATCAAGTCCTGTCCTAGATTGGGAGCGGATGATGTCCACATCTTCTTCTATTGAATGTTTTATGTCAACAAAGATCAACACATGTATTACTTATTAATTACTGTTGCTTTATATAATGTAATAATATAGTGCGGTATATTAGTAAATTACACCGCTATTTGCAACACATTGTATGATACCATAATAATATATTTAATTTCATATATTGGTATGAGAATAATTTGATTTTCATTATGATGTTGCCATCATTGTGGCGTGTGTTGGTGGCACCTTCCTGGAATATATAAGCGTATACTTAGATAAATTTTTTCTCTAAGGATCTGAGATATGATCTCAGTGTCGCTCCATGCGTTGAGCTAATTTGTTAGGTATATATCCGCGCATCATACGTGCGTTAGGAGCCTAGATTTTTTTTTCCGGCTCCAGGATTTAAAAAAAAAAAAATGTTTCATTTTTTTTCCCGGGAGGGTGCGGTAATGTTACGCACGGATCATTATTATTTTTCGTTTGTATAAACATTTTTCGTATGTATGATCATTTTTTGACTGAAATGTATATTATATATATTTACAGTCAAAGGGACAGAACCCGAAATATTGATACTGCTATTTTTAGGAGTTTACCTCCTCTTGTATAGAGACACGTTCGGTCTATAATTTCTTGAACGAAGCGTGACCACATCTCCTTATTTGGTAGTACCAGTCAACTATGGTAGATGTCTGAAAACCTGTCTTAACGCTTCTTTTCATGACCATAAAAGGCGCGACTGTGTAAGACTTTTATCTCGAATGTTCTTAGAATCGTCTTATTGTGAACGGCGACTCAGAGATTGTCGTTCTGCGCATGTCTCGACTTGGTTTTCGTTTGTTGTTCCGGCCAGCTCGGGGAGTTTAGAAATGGGCTAAGTAGCGAGCAGACGCGACCTGCGTCTTGTGATTTTCTGAGGGAAATACATTGTCTTTGTGAGTTAGTTAGCTAACTAGACTATTTCCCAGTATTATTCAAGCCTGCCTGGAGGCATATGTTCATGGTTGATTTTCCGAAATAAGGTAATTCCTCTTGTATCGAACTTTATGCTATCATCTAGAGGTTCGTCATTTTGTCGCCTTTTTGCTCGCCTGTGTGATTCAAAATGGAGAGGTACTTTGACTAGGATTAAGTCACCGGTATCTTTATACCTGAACTAGTTATATATATATATATGGGTCGCTCTAGACCAACAAGACTATTGTCTGTGTTCCAGGATTCGTTATATCAGAGATCACGTCCAAGTCAGATGGTTAGACTTAGAAACATTATAAAGGTCGAGCTGACCTGTAATCCATGTATGCTATTCACGTGCAGACAGTAAACGGACTGATTGTATACATCTGATCTGCTAGCATCAGAAAGGGAATATTTATTATTGTCTATGAACAGTGATGATCTGCAGCTGACGCTGTTGCAGAATTTATATATATTATTTATACAGCTTCACGAACTAGAACTCTATGATTTTGAATGCTGAACTCGTTGAACTATGTTGATGATATAAATATCCTGACTGTTTTGTGGCGTGCAATAAATGGAAAAAACTATACAACGAAGTTACCATTTCTATGACTCTACACATCATGTTGCCTGTGTTATACCCTGTGAACTGTTCTACTACCACATACACAGCAACATCCTAAAATCAGAGAAGACACCTACATCTTGCACTTTAATACCAGGTGTCGATAGGGGTGGCAAGTGGTCGTCAATCTTATACGGAGCTAACGTACCTGGCATTGTGGCGCACCATTATTATTTAGCCCTAATCCACCCTTATCACCGGTCTTCCGCTTCTTTCTTCCTAGCTTCTTCTTCTTTCCTCTCTGCATCATATCTCTCAAGTTCGTCCCTGACGAAAGCTTTCGCTTCGTCGCCGTCCAGTCCCTCTTCCATTGCTTCCTGTCTGAGCATTTGTCTCAGCTTCGCCCTTTCTGCCATAATAAGTCAGTGGCTGAGACTTAGACGAGAAAAAGATAAGGATAAGGGATACACTTTTTCCTACCACTTGCGAGAAAAAAATACCAACAATCAAAAGATGATATATTTAACCCTGGGATACCTCCTCCAAAGTAAAATCTAACTATCGCTGCTATTATCGGCAATAAAGCACTTAATGCAAAACACGACTACGCCAACTAAATGGTAGTTAAGATTACTTCTGAAAAATAAGTTGCTACCGTGGAAAAGCAAAATAATTATTGCAAAAATTACAGAGAAAAATAATCCCCTTAATTTTTAAGTCCACTATCAAGTTTACCCCTGAAGACAGTTCGGGTGAGGGAGGCAATTAATCTGGACGAATAGTCCGAAACGCACTCCTTAGCTTTGCTCAAACACCTACCTGCTTCAGAACCCTTGTGAATGTTATACACTCACAAAACTTTACCAGCGTTTAGTATTACAAATCAACAATAACATATATTCCGACAAAATCCTCCTGTAACTCAAATGTATATTATTAAAAATGCTGTGGAAAAAAAACTTATTAGTTTGTGTGGTCAGCACGCCCGTAAACAGATCGTTAGTCTAGGGGATAAATTATTTAAAGATATAACAACTCACAAGACATCATGACGACAGGTAAACACACAAACGTGGGAAAACTATAACAATGATTATATATATTATTGGGATCGAGCTGACCAACGCACTGATTTTTTTTTTTTCAAGAGAGATATTTTAATTATCATATCAAAATTTCTCACAACACCAAAAATTACATCAAGGAAAAACATATACAAATAGTCATAAAATTCAAGAAAATGCTACAAGGATGATAGCCCCGTTATGATCTTAGCTCTAGGTTTAGCCCACAGCCCCGTTAAGAGAACAGATGATGGCCCAAAGAGTTATGGATACATAGGGTCGAGTCTAAGAGGTTTCTTTCTTTCTCGTAAATGTATGAACAGAGTTGAATAATCTGATTTAGCCTAAGAAAAAAAAGAAACTCTAGTTTTTGTAACAAATTCTGCAGATTAAATAAAGTTAAGACAGCAAATGGGTGACAATAATACAACTGTAAAATAACACTCTGATCTGCGTACACTCATTCATTCAGCCATGGGGTTGGGTACACAGTTATACTCACAACTTTGCTCGCTGCCTCTGGGAACATAATAAATTCTAGGACCTCCACACAGACCCGAAAATGCAGTCCTTGACCAAGAAATCCCCAGTTCCAAAAGACGTACTAAACTCTCAGGGAACGATTCCTTGGGTGTTCTAATTTTTCGAATGTCTGATTACGTCACAGGAAATTTGTCCAGGCACGAAAGTTAGCAGAGCACAATGTCATTAGCTTTGGTTTCTAGAATTTAAGGAATGTCAGATCGGTGTCTACTTTCAGGCGGGTACTATATTTGGTCACCACAATACTAGTCACAATCTCTGTCGGAATGTTAATCTTGTAATATTCTCGCCGCCAGGCAGCATGTACATTTAAATTTGTGGAGCAATATGAACTGGCTCAAAAGCCCAATATATATTTCTAGTCTTTAGAAACCGTTAGTGGGGTTGCTATTACTGTCTCTCTCTGATGGCTTATGCACTGTCAGACCCGTGTTACTTGAAACAAAAAAACCCACGTGGTTAAAGATAGGAAATGTCTATGCTTCTCACAAATATGTCTCTCAGGCTACTAAACGCTGGCAAGTTGGGTACCACCGTTTCACCATATAAAAGAAAGAACACATATCAAATAATTTACATATATGTACTCAATATAACTTACATTATTAAACCGCAAGTGTACTGCTTGACTTATCATTTAAATTTTCCGGTGAAATAAGTTATAAAATCAATCATCATGAATTCAGGAATATCTGCGTATTCCGTCACTATTCACTGATGTCGCATCTAGCATTTTATAAGTTTGATATAAAATATTCTCGACTGAGTATTAACCGTTAAATTAAATTCCTTATAGCTACTAGTTTTAGTAAGCTAAGATATAATTTATTATGTATTTCCACTGTAACTCGTCGATTTAGAGAATATAACAAACTATAAATTAAGCACTCTGTTCAAAATCTAACTAATGAAATGAAATGCGCGATTTTAACACTTAATCACTTCACAAAATACTAGATATAATATATATTACTTCAAAACACAGCACTACAGGGTATCGCACAATTAAGAATTATACGCTTATATTTATGGAAGTCTAGAAGTTCGACAAATTGTCGCAACAAACTAAGAAACTTCGCTTATACAGCTCTACTCTTCGCGAACCACCTGTCTACTGCGATTATAGAGAAAGAATGAAGATAAAGTTTCAAACTAGGTTTAATATTTTAAACCAGACAAAGGATGAACTATTATTTCGTAGAACGAAATGCTCTCCCCTTTCCGGCTTAAACGATACGTTTAACACCTAACATGTCGTAACTGCCATCTACTGACCAAGATGTACGCGTGTCAGTTTCAAATCTCAGACAACCGTCTGCTCTGGGCGAAAGCGGGTTGGCAGTTTTAGCACCTACGTTAGTGTCAGGTGAAACTGGTTGACCAAAAGTCTGCTCATGTTCAGCGAAACGAATTTCTCACACCCCAGGCCCAGAAATCCGGTCGGGCCGCGCTCTGACCGGGGAAACTGCAGACGTATGTCTGGCGAGACCTGTATATTCACAGCTATGGTTCGACCGGCAGAGACTGACATCTATGTAATAGAATTACGCATCCCAGTATGAGAAAAAAACCCCGGTAAAGTTTTAGAATACTGAAGAAAATATTTTTCGCAAACGAGTGATGCGAAAAATACAGGAAAAACAAGTAAGGAAAGATAATAAAATGAAAGGATTTGGGTGAGAGAATAGGAAGAAGATGTAGGCAATTTAATGATCAAAACCCACGTGACAGTGACCTCCCCTTTCCAAGAAACAAACAAACGATAAAAAACTTACTTACTTACTTATTCGCTCCTCTTCTACCGTGAGGTGTAGAGGTTTGTAAGAGAGCGCCATACTATTCTATCGGCTGTCTTCCTCCTGGCTTTGTTCCATTCTAGTCCTCGGTCCTTCAAAGATTGTGTAATGTTGTCCTCCCAGCGGACTTTGGGTCTAACTGGAGGTCTGGATCCCTGGCTTTTAGTTCCCCATGCTTGTCGTGGTAGCCGATCTTCTCCCATTCTGCAGACATGGCCAAACCATCTCAGTTGGGACTGTTCTACTTGGGTCTGCAGGGGTTGGGTTTTTAGGCCTTGACGTATCGTCTGGTCTAAACTCCGCCTAGGCCGGTCCCAAGCCCGGCTGAAAAAGGAGGAGGGCGGCCTGCATGGAGGCCGTAAGGAGGCAGCCCCTTCACCATGTAAAAGCACAACAGGCCAATCACATGTTTGTCTTAAAAACCTGATTACGCGAAACAAAAGAGAGAAACTGGACTGATTCTAAAGGCACGAACTGGAACGGACTACGACTTACAAAACATGGAACACAAGAAGTATGAATAGGAAGGAAGAGGAGCTGGTGGAAGAGATGAGGAAAGCCAATTTATAAATCCTGGTTTTAACAGAAACAAAGAAAAAAGGACAAGGAGTTATGGATCTCGATGGCGACACGCTGCTCTACAGTGGTGTCCCCATATCTGAAAATAAAAAACAAACGAATAATAAAAATAAAAAAAAATAAAATGAAGTCTCTCATAACCGCCCTGTTGTTAACAAGGTGAAAAGGGGTGAGAAAGCTCGGTGGGTGTCCGAGATTACATCAAATCCACCAATTATCTGCCATCAGCCATACAAGCACCCCATTAGACTACCCCTTTTCCTCACACCATCATTGATCATTATACATTAATGTTAGTTCTTGTTATATACTTTTTTACTATATTGTGTAATTCTCTAGGTCTGTCTATCTCAACACCTGTTCCACAGTTATGGATGAATTGCATGTCTGTAAATAAACTAATATTGGTTTTCTCTGTTGTTCATACTTCCTTCATTTTAATATGAAACGCTCTATATTATTTTTTTCTAGACACTCTGCACAGTAAGGTTCTTCTATTCTAAATATTAGACAAACATAAAGGTTTGTTTTCAGGCACTCGTAAGAAATAAAGAAGTAGAACACTAGACAACAGAAAAACAACAGACGTGACTGGCTTACCCAGGATTCGAACCCCGGACCTTCCGTACGACAACACCGCCTAGCTATACAAGCGAATCACACTATCCTCCCGGCCAGCTAGGCATCCCCAAAAAAAGATGCTTTACTGACCGGTCATTAGTGCGAAACACAAGACAACACCGGAAGTTTACAATGGGCAGCTTAGCCTTATTAATGACGCAATCATTTCTGTTGTTCCCCTATTATACAGTAAATGTCAGTTCACACAAGACAAAGACCTTGATACTGTGTCTAGTAAATGAAAGAAGACTTAAGAACAGTGGTATAGAACAGAGGGTAGGTTTCTGGTATTGTATAAACATTTATAACATATAAGGAAGGGAAACCCGAGGCCTGTAAACAGTAAATAAATATTAGACAAACATAAAGGTATTTTTTCAGGCACTCGTAAGAAATAAAGAAGTAGAACACTAGACAACAGAAAAACAACAGACGTGAGTGGCTTACCCAGGATTCGAACCCCGGACCTTCCGTACGACAACACCGCCTAGCTATACAAGCGAATCACACTATCCTCCCGGCCAGCTAGGCATCCCCAAAAAAAGATGCTTTACTGACCGGTAACAGACAGAGTTACGTGCATTCCTCGGTCTTGCCAGTTATTATCTGAGGTTTGTGTCCGGGTTTGCCACTATAGCACGCCCACTGCATGAACTGGTTGCTCAGTTAAATGAAGACCAAGATCCACAGGGTAAACGGAGGTCCAGGAAATCTGCCATAGGAGAACTGTGGACCCAAGAGTGTGATGTTGCTTTTAAGCAGTTGAAAGCTATGCTTACGTCTACTCCTCTTCTTGGTTTCCCAGATTTTTCTGTGCCCTTTATACTGGAAGTGGATGCCTCATACCAGGGATTGGGAGCCGTGCTGTCACAAGTGCAAGATGGCAAGAAAATGGTGTTAGCATATGCCAGACGCACTCTGCGACCATCAGAGAAAAATACCAAAAGTAGCATGAAACTATAGTTGCTAAGAATGAAATGGGCTATGACGGAAAAGTTTAGAAGTTATCTGCTCGGTGCTCAAGTTGAGGTGTTTACCGACAACAGGAGTTTGGCTCTGTGGCAAAAGTCTAAGCTTGGCGCAATCGAACAGAGGTGGATAGCACAGATGTCGATGTTCAATTACTCTATCAGACAAGGCAGGTAGAGCGAACGAAAATGCTGACTACCTCTCTCGGTATCCATTGAGAATCCAGAACACACCGATGAAGATGATTATGTCGCCATCAGTCACATAGCATTAGTGCCAGCCTGCCCAACAGCTATACCCCCAAGGTTAGGTTTGCTGCAGAATATGGCGTTAAGGGCCATGTGTGTGTGGTAAAGTGGGATGTTATAAATATTTATAGGGGACTTAGTGTACTGACTGAGATCAGCTGTGAAGGTATCTGTATCTAATAAGTGTGGGGTATTACAGATGACCTTACTTTGCTACCACATTTATACCTCAGTCAGACTTATTCTGGAATATTGTGATGACTACGTTGAATGTCTAGGGTTATGATAATGATGAAGTGTATGTTCACAACAACCAACAGACAGATAAACAATTTAATTTAATCCACAATACTTCACAACACTGTGACACTCACATACATAGAACAATCTATAAGACTATCTTAAATGAGTCAAGCGTTAAAGTTTAAAAATATATGTATTAATTCCTTCAAATATTAGGTATCCTGATTCAACTACAAAGTGAACCAGGAATCACAATCAAATGTAATCACAAGTTATATGTACACAATTTATAGATAGAATCTTTGTATTGACATATATTATTATTGCAATTTGTGTGTAGGTTGTGCTGTAGTACTATGAGGTAATACTGGCTTTTCAAGCTAGATGGTTGTGTGTCATCATGACTTCAAGTGTTTGTTTCTCGTGGACATAATATTGGGAAAGTTCACAGTTTCTTTTTATTTGAAACAAATAAATGTCCCTCTTGAATTAAGGTAAAGTCACTTTTAGAGGGGGGGGGGGTTATATACAAGATTGAGCTGCTCTGGCCACGGACTCTTAACTTCTGTGTGGGCGGCAGAAAACAGTCTCCACTGCTCGCTTGCTTCACCGTGTTCTTGAGACACAACACAGGTCGATATATTGACCAAGGAGTCTGCTACCAGCCTCTGAATTCAGCAAAACTCAGACCAGGTGCTGCTTTAATATGTTAGTACCACTGTCCCACAATTCATGGAAATATTAAACAAAATACGTTGACTGGCAATGAGTTATGGCACAATTCCGATCTGCCTTTGTCCCAGGCCTTCATAAGAAAAATATGAGCTGGATCTCAACGCACTTGCTTCTCAGTAAGTTTATTTTAAAAATGTGGCACTGAACAGACGCTCCTAATTGACTATATTAAATGGTCTAGCCAATAAGACCATGTTTACAAAAGTATTTGAAAAAAAGTACCCTTCCTACCGTTTCCCGGAACAACCAAAAATAGTATCTGCAATCGACTAATCATGTTTAGGCTTACATATTCTTCTAGCCAATAAAATCGGATTTAACTTGTTGGCCTATTTCCCGTAAAATAGTGGTTTCAAAACATGCCACTGAGCAATTATGATTTGGTGCTGTCAGACAACCTCACTATTTTATTTTGGCTATAATTTGTTAATTCCTGGACTATTTGCGTAACACTTAACATATTCTTTGTCAGCAAGTCCTAAGGAACCCAAATATATAAATTTAATGGAGCTAAGTGGCTGCGTTCAAAATATGTATTTTCTTCTACCACCCGTTCACTTCGATACGATGGGGTGTCTTCTGTACTATCAGGCTAATGTCAGGAGCTTAGACATAAATCAGTAGAATGTCACGTTTCCTAATAAGCATTAAACATGTTTTTTAAAACCTAACCGTGTATTGGTAGTGTTTTTTGTCACTGTTTATTTGAAAAAAAAAGTTAGTGCTTCATGCCTTACGCGTGGGATTGGCGTTACTATTAATCGCGAGACTGTGGTAGTATTGCCTGTGTTCCTCCGTTCAGCCCTCTCTCTCTCTCTCTCTCTCTCTCTCTCTCTCTCTCTAAGTCCGTCTGTCTTTTAGTTACGCAGTGTATAAAATGAAATTAATGGAATATTAATCTAGGTCATTACGCAGTGTGTCTATCTCAAGGTTTTCTAAGAAATACAGTACACGTTGTATTGTTTTTTTGAAACGCGTGTATGCTGCTGTAGGCTTTACTATCAAACGTGAAATCGTTATAATTATGCAGACGGAGCATAAAAAGGGGGATCTCGAGTACAGTCATTGTGACAGCACTGGTCTTTTACCATTCTTCTTTCCTTTTATTGAATTAATTCGTTAGGCGTTACATTTACTTTTTAATTTAGATATGTGGATTTAGAATGTTTCACGACAAATTCTCCCCACTTAAAACAGACGTTATATGTCAGTCTATAATTCTATATACACATAGAGAAATTTAATATTATTCCTGTTGCTTTCTTTGATTTTCATCGCACGGATGGCGGCTTAGAAAATCTGCATCAACGTTTCTCTGATTTTATTTTGATCATGGATTAATGCAGGTGGGTCAATTCAAAGTAAGCACTACTCAAGAAATCTGCCCCAGACCTCTGCAATCCAAGAATCCATTCCAGATATGTTACTGAACAGCGGCAAGTGTTACTGCTTGTCTTATTGCTGCTTAGCAATCAGTATTCACCATTTCTCTTCTCTGAGTCTGCTCAACGACATGTCCCGAGAATATTAGATGTTCCTCAATTTGTACGTTATGAGGAGTTGATCTATATGGTGATATCTGAGTTGTGTAGGGGATCCAATAATTTCCTGATCAGCCTTAATAAACACTCGGACTATCCTCAATTCAAAAAGGCAACAATGGAGACACTCTGCTCCTCCGAAATGTTCACAGCCAACAATTGGTCTGATCTCAGGCGTGATTGAATGTGGAAACACCCTTCTAATAATATATATTTATAATGTTCTATAATGTGCCACTCAAATGGAGGCCATATTCACCAACTATAGTTCCGCCTACCGACAATCTGGTGAATTAAGATAATAATATGTGGGGAAATGAGTTTCTGCATCAGAAATCAATTCGCCCTTAGCATTGCTATAAGATGTGTGGGTTATCTCCATCCAGGGTCCGAACACTACTTCCCCTTGGACGGTGTAGGGTCGGGTGACTACCAATGTCACCAGTGCCCTTTTAATGCTAAGTTAATAGCCATATTGTGAAGCGCTGTGAGCATTTTCCCAATTGCTCACTCGTCCACTTCCCACTTTTCTTCTGTTAACAATTTGTTTCGGTTTTAACTTAGGCGGATCATCTTCAATGTCAATGTCAGCCAGCTCCCTAAATGCGGCTTCAAACTGTGCCTGGGGTGACTGGTCTGAGTTTCTATTTTCTCTGGATGCCTTTCTCAGAGTTGCGAATCTAAATATTTTTGGTGAACACTGTTGGGGGGAAGGTGGATACCTATCCTCTATGTCAACCTTATTATTGTTATTTTCCTTGTTATTGTTAGGCCCATATGTTTCAGAATGCTTGGCTGGCATCTGATTATGATTTTCCCAACTTGGGGACTGTACCTTGCTACATTTTTCACAGGCCCCCACAAATTGTGCAATATCAGCAGCTACTTGGGGCCAGTAGAATTTTTCCGATGTCCTTTGACGGGTGGTCCCATTTCTCTGGTGTCCACCGTCTGGTACCACATGAGCTTGTGCCATCACTTTTTCCCTGTAGGGGGTTGGCAATACCAATTGTCCCTGTTCTTTGGATCCTGCTCTAGCTTTCCTGAAGAGCAGTCCTTCCTTCAAATAAAATTGTCCTTTCTTAGGGTGTGCATGGCTTGTTGGCAATTTACCAAAGCAAGGTTTTAATGTTTTATCTTTTGCCTGGGCCTTTCTCATCTGCTTATGAGAATAAACTAGTGATGGTTCCTCCTCCGTTCCACTAGGGGTCGACCTGACCAGAAGCGTGGCCATTACCACAGGTTTTACAGGGCTTCCTAGAAAAACATATTTGCTTCCTAACACCAGCGGGTAATTAGGGTCGTCACACACGGCTGCTCTAATCACTCCTTCCACGTACCTTGTCTCTACATTGATCTCGGCTACGGGAAGTGTCATGGTGGATATTCCCTTTACGGCCCCTTGTATCTCCACTTTCTCTGTGGTATACTGTTCAGGGTGCACTAGGGTTGCACTCACAACTGAGTCATATTCTAAACCTGAATCGTAAAGGCACCTAACCTTGGCACCATTACATGTCACCTCTTCACAGATGGGGGGATGTTGAAGATTTATATGATTCTCTGTCAGTTTCTTCTTCCCCTTGTCCACTGTTATCATGCATGCCGCGTGATATGGAGGAACTTTCCTACCACATTCACTAGTATTATGATTATGCATCCTGCATATTTGACAATATTTTCCTTCCTGTCTGAAGGGTTTCCTGTCATCATATTTCCTTTCACTGAATTGTGGGGTTTTATGTTTATTATCATACCGTGGCCTATCAAACTGATGCTTACCTTTGTTTTGATCTCTATGATCAAATTCATTAAAGTTTTGTGGTGCCTGATAATAGTCTACCTGTTTCTTTTTATTACTTGTTACCTCTGCTTGAGCTGCTTGATACCTTTCAGCAACATTTAGTAACTCACCCAGCCTCTCTGCACTTTGTTCCATGAGAAACTTTCTCAGGTCTGGAGCCATGGACTCTCTTAGTTGTTCTATAAGGATCATTTCCTTAAGATCTTGGGTTTTCCCCAGAGAAGTCCTTTTCTCCAAGTATGTCTCTAACCGTGCAGAGAACTGGTGATAGGTTTCACCTGACAGTAGTTTAGCATTCCTAAATTTTTTTCTATAAAATTCACCATTCTTTTCATATCTTAACAAAAGAGCCTGCTTTAGCATGTCATAATTTTCTTGATCATCTCTGCTCATTTTGGCAAAAACTTCATAAGCCGTACCACGAAGCCCTTGAGATAACTTTAAGCTCCACCTTTCTCTCTCTAACCCATACGTGGTAGCTAATAGTTCATATCTATTTAGATAGCTCTCGATATCATCTTCTTTCTCAACAAAATGATCTAAATGAAAGTTCATAGCTGAGGTTGAGGCTCCCTGACTAGCAGTGGCATCAGAGGTAAAAAGACTGGCACCATTTTCAGGAGCATGGCCTTGAAATTCCAACTCCCTTAATCGTAACTCATGCTCCCTCTGTAATCTTTTATCTTCTGCTTCCCTCTCTGCAGCCAATCGCTTGTCTTCCCTTTCAGCAGCCTGTCTTTTTTCTTCTCTTTCTGTAGCTTGCCTTCTTTCCTCTCTTTCTGCCTCCAGCTTCTTCTCTTCATACTGGAGCCTTTTAATTTCCCTATCTGCCTCCAATGCCTTAGCCTCAGCCTCAATCTGCAACCTCTTAATTTCTTTTTCAGCCTCTAACTTTCTTTCAGCCTCTTTTTCTAATCTTTTTTCTTCGCGTTCAATAAATTTGTCACATTCAGTAGTGACATAGGCAATCATAACTTGCCCGTCCATTCCCAACTCTTTCGCAGCCTGCACAGCAGCAGATCGAAACTTTGCTAGGTCCGCCATTTTCTAACAGGCAAATGTATACAATATTTAACTTAAACAAGTCAATCTATAAATAATTATCTAAGGACAACCACAGGCACTGAGAGCTCAACCTTATTTTTCCACCCAAGAATACCTTTTTAATTTGTATAATTTCCCGAAGTGAATTACTCCCAATATATATGCTAGGGGAAGGTTCAAAATCCCGGACAGGACCCCAATATATGTGGTAAAGTGGGATGTTATAAATATTTATAGGGGACTTAGTGTACTGACTGAGATCAGCTGTGAAGGTATCTGTATCTAATAAGTGTGGGGTATTACAGATGACCTTACTTTGCTACCACATTTATACCTCAGTCAGACTTATTCTGGAATATTGTGATGACTACGTTGAATGTCTAGGGTTATGATAATGATGAAGTGTATGTTCACAACAACCAACAGACAGATAAACAATTTAATTTAATCCACAATACTTCACAACACTGTGACACTCACATACATAGAACAATTTATAAGAATATCTGTTACGCACGGATCATTATTATTTTTCGTTTGTATAAACATTTTTCATATGTATGATCATTTTTTTGACTGAAGTGTGTATTATGTTTTCTATGGTCAAAGGGACATAATCCGAGTTATCGAGACTACAATTTTTTAGGAGTTGCCTTCTCTTGTATAGAGACACGTTCGGTCTATAATTTCTTGAACGAAGCGTGACCACATCTCCTTATTTGGTAGTACCAGTCAACTATGGTAGATGTCTGAAACCTTTCTTAACGCTTCTTTTCATGACCATAAAAGGCGCGACTGTGTAAGACTTTTATCTCGAATGTTCTTAGAATCGTCTTATTGTGAACGGCAACTCAGAGATTGTCGTTCTGCGCATGTCAAAAGCTGGGAGTTCGTTCTGTGTGTTCCGCCCAGTTCGGCAGTTGAGAAATGGTTTAAGAAGCGAGCAGACGCAACTGCGTCTTGTGATTTTCTGAGGGAAATACATGGTCTTTGTGAGTTAGTTAGCTAACTAGACTATTTCCCCGTATTATTCACGCCTGCCTGGAGGCATATGTTCATGGTTGATTTTCCGAAATAAGGTAATTCCTCTTGTATCGAACTTTATGCTATCATCTAGAGGTTCGTCATTTTGTCGCCTATTTGCTCGCCTGTGTGATGCAAAATGGAGAGGTACTTTGACTAGGATTAAGTCACCGGTATCTTTATACCTGAACTAGTTAAATATATATGGGTCGCTCTAGACCAACAAGACTATTGTCTGTGTTCCAGGATTCGTTATATCAGAGATCACGTCCAAGTCAGATGGTTAGACTTAGGAACATTATAAAGGTCGAGCTGACCTGTAGCCCATGTATGCTATTCACGTGCAGACAGTGAACGGACTTATTGTATACAACTGATCTGCTAGCATCAGAATGGGAGCATTTATTATTGTTTATGAACATTGAAGATCTGTAGCTGACACTGTTGCAGAAATTATTATTATTTATACAGCTTCACGAACTAGAACTCTATGATTTATGAATTTCTGAATCTATTGAACTGTGATGTCTTATGACGCATATATACAACAGCTGTCATTGCTGACTACAGAAATTGTTTTCAATGTGCCATATCATCTTGCTGAACTCGTTAACTATGTTGATGTCATAAGTATCATGACTGTTTTGTGGCGTGCAATAAATGGAAGAAACTTATACAACGAAGTTACCCTTTCTATGACTCTACACGTCATGTTGCCTGTGTGATAACCCTGTGAACTGTTCCACTACCACATACACAGCAACATCCTAAATCAGAGAAGACACCTACATCTTACACTTTAATACCAGGTGTCGATAAGGGTGGCAAGTTACCACTTCAGCTCAAATCCACCCTTATCATTTTTGGTGGCCAGAGCTGGTTCTATCATCTGATATTTTGGCGCACCATATCATTTTTGGTGGCCATAGGTTGGTTCACTCTGATTCCAGCTATCAAGGGGGTCAGCAAACCCAGACATCATCATCATACTAGATACAACTACAGCATCAACTACCACCTTACAAGAAATTTTATTGAAAGTATCCGGATTTTCTGACAGTTGCTGATTTTGAAACTACCCGGCGCTGCTCGGCAATATTGAAGTTTATGTAAAATTAGAAGGACAAGTACCGAGCGAATGGATTTCCTGATCTGGTGAAAAGAAGGACAAGTGCCGTAACAACTGTTCCGGTCTCAGGGGTACTGTTGCGGGTTCAGAAGGTCAAGTGCCGGTTAAATCAATTTAGAAGATTCAGAAGGTCAAGTGCCGTAACAACTGTTGCAGTATTAGAAGCTCATTTCCTTCGTCATGGCTGTTTATGGGAGCAGAAGTTAATCAACGTTGGATCATTATCCTCAGAATGCTGATTACATCCTGTTCTGCACCGTGCTGACGCTGGATTTATAGAAGTTAAGTGGCCTGTTTTGTTTGTGAACTGTGCCCTTATGTTCTAACTGAGCCTTCTGTACTTTCACACTTTCTCCTATTGTTTTCATGATACATGTTTATATGTTATATGTTATTTTGTTATTTGTATATTTATATGTTTATATTTCAGCGGGTTTTCTCGGTTGGGCGGTGTCTTTCAGTAGAAGATACCACGTCACAGAGGTTCTACTGTTAGCGTTTTCGTTAGGGACTGTGCGAATTTCCTACAGTGAAATTTGCTAGCGACAATCGTTGCTATATCTGTTTAGTTGTGACGAGTTGTGCTTTATTTTTGTTTCTTGTATATATATATTTTTTTTTTTCTTTTTTCTTTTCTCTCTTTCTTTGTGTTTTTTAGTTTCGATTTCGATTGTTTGTATTTGTAGGTCTCCCCTTTGCTATTATTCAGTTCTTTACGTATATTTTTGTGTATACACTGTAGCGTCATTTGTTAGTCATATCTTCGCATATTTCTTTTTAGTTTTGCTGTTTGTGTATTTGACTTATGCGAATGTTTTCGTATTGTTTGATCTTTGTTGTTGTTTACATTGACTTTGATCTTTGTTGATTGTTTACATTGACTCTGATCTTTGTTATTGTTTACATTGACTCTGATCTTTGTTGTTGTTTACATTGACTCTGATCTTTGTTGTTGTTTACATTGACTTTGATCTTTGTTATTGTTTACATTGTTGGTGACCTTTGTTATTGTTTACATTGTCTTGTTATTGTTTACATAGTTCTTGCATAGTTAGCTTTCACTATTGTTAATATATGCTCATGCACTATTGGTCTATAGTGCACTTATCATAACTAACTGGTGTTTTTTTGCTTATGCACTATTGTAGTGCAGTTATGATAAATAACTGATGGTTATGCACTGATTTGGGTAGTGCACTGATGATTAAGAAGTGACTTGTGATATTATTATACATTTGATAATACAAGTTGGTGTCAACTCCTGTTTCCCACAGAGATTGGGTTCAACATAGAGATTATACAAGCACTTTATTAAGTCTTGTTGCTATTTAACATTGAAATAAGATAATTAATTATTTCAGGTTCTGTACTCACATTTTAGACATCATGTCTACATTTGAGTACTTTATTGAGCAGGGTAAAGCCCTTGGGAAGACAGGTGATAAATTAGAAGAATTTGCGACTGTTCAATATGCCAAGGCATTGAAGTCGGAAGAAAAGAAAATGAAAGAACAAACTGAACAAAAGAGAATAGAGGCTGAAATAGAACAAAAGAAACTGCAGATGCAGGTGGAGGAAAAAAGATTTCAAATGGAAATGGAAAAACAAAAAAGAGAAGCAGAATTTCAGGAGAAGAGGCTTCTTCTGAAGCTGAGAGCTGAAAAAAAGCTGAAAATAAGAGACTTGAAAAAGAAGCTGAAAATAAGAGACTTGAAAAAGAAGCTGAAAATAAGAGACTTGAAAAAGAAGCTGAAAATAAGAGACTTGAAAAAGAAGCTGAAAATAAGAGACTTGAAATAGAGGCTGAAGAAAAAAAGTTACAGGCCCAGGCTGAAGAAAGAAAGTTACAGGCTGAGGCTGAAGAAAGAAGGTTACAAAGAGAGGCTGATGAGAGAAAAGCAAAAATGGAACATGATGAAAAAGTCTTAGCTTTAGAGTTAGAGAAGTTAAAGTTATTGAACACTGGTAATGCTAATGATGCAAATAAGGTGTCAAATAAGACTAATGCTAAGGATTTCAAGCTTAATCTACCAGCATTTAATCCCTCAATCGATGATATAACATTTTATCTAGATAGATTTGAAAGTGCATGTAATGTGCATAATATAGATAAAACATTATATGTGTATCATCTGTCCAAGATACTTAGAGGTGATGCTTTGACTTTGTTGAGTATGGTAGATGTGCCTGACAAAAACAACTATGAGGTTGTCAGGGCGGCATTGTTAAAGAAGTACCAACTTAACGAGGACGGATATCGTCTTAAATTTAAAACCATGTTACCAGAAACTGGAGTTGAATTCTCTGAATTCATCTCAGGCATCCGTCTTACTTTTTTACGATGGGTTGAGTTGTCTAAGACAGAAAATACATTTGAAGCTCTTATGGATTTACTACTTAGAGATAAGGTTATGTCTTCTGTTAATGAAGCTTTTCTATCTTTTCTTCATGAGCGTAAGCCTAAAAACATAAAAGAAATGGAAGAATACTGTAGCCAGTATGTTACTGCGCATCCGCACATAACCATTAGTAACTCTAAGGTGAAAGAAGGTCTGCCAGTTGCTTCGGCAGCACCTTATGGCCCAAATTTTATGCGTAAATTTCAGGGTAGCCAGAAAAATTTCAATAAAAAGAGTAATCGTAATTATGCCCAGAACCATAGTGATCAATTCCAGGGTGATTCTTCTTCCCAGAACTGGAGACAACCGAATACTACACGTTATTCTACTCCGGTTAACTTTAGAAATTTTCACAAAGGTAATCGGTATAGAGGGAAATATTTTATGCAGAGACCTCAATACCAAGATAATAGAGGTTCTCAACAGCATAGAGATAGTAATGACAGTTATGGAAACTGGAACTCAAACCAGGATAAAAATTACAGTAGGGACTTTAATGATAATTGCAGAGGCAATAATGGTCGCGGTAGATCGCAACAACATAAGAGAAAAAGATATCAACAGACAAACTCTGTTCAACAAGAATCTCAGGGAGCAGATAAACAGGTTAATAATGATAAAGACCATAATGCTATCGGATGCTCATCTTTTGATTTTGGTAGGGCAAATAAATGTATCCAATGCAGTACTTTATTTGATCCGAAAACCGTTAGTACTTTAAGCTGTGGTCATCCTTTGCCCGCTCTTCCTGCTAATGTTGCTCATAATGGGAGAGGTTCTCTTATATTACATAAGGGGCTAGTAAATAGTAATCCAGTCTCAGTGTTGTTTGATTCTGGATGTACTACTGTCGGCGTTAGGCAATCTCTTGTAGATCCATCCTGTGCTACAGGAAAAGTCATCAAATGTGTCACATTTGGTGGCACGTTAGAAAAGTATCCTACTGCTATAATACACATTGCTACTCCTTTCTTCACGGGAGAGGTCCACGCGTGTCTACTTCCAAACCCTATTGCGGACCTTATTATTGGTCGTATTCACGGAGTTAGGGAATGTACCCCACAGCAGATTGCTGTTTGGGAAGAGCAAAACATTGAAGCTACCAATGCGGTGGTCACAAGAGCACATGCTCTGGATCCACCTCAAACTTCATTAACTAATAATGATGAAGTAAATGACCAAGATAGTCACTTGACTATTACACGTGACTCATTTATCAAATTGCAAGAAGAAGATCCTTCTTTACAAAAATTCTTCATTCTAGCAAAAAAAGGTGATCCTAATCAGAACACTAATAGGAAATCTTGGATTTCTATGAAGAACGGCGTACTTGTACGTATGGTACAAGACTCGACTACGTCCACTCATTCACAAATTCTTGTGCCTAAGAGCATGAGATTGCAAATATTGCAACATGCTCATGACTCGCAATGTGCTGGACATATGGGGTTTTTCCCGTACAAAGTCGAGGGTTCTTGCGGCTTTCTTTTGGCCATTTGTGAGCAAGGACATACGAATGTACTGTCGCTCTTGCAAAGTATGTCAGGAGGTCAAATCTAAAGGACCACGACATGCTGCGCCTATCCAGGCTGCTGACATTCCTATTCGCCCTTTTCAAAAAATGGCAATAGATATTATCGGTCCTTTTAGAATTAAGTCGGCTAGAGGACATCAATTTATCCTTACATGTGTCGATATGTGCACACGTTGGCCAGAGGCAATACCTCTCAAGAGCATCTCAACTGCTGATATCGCAGACGCTCTTTGGCTGATATTTTCTCGCTTGGGTTTTCCCGGAGAAATATTGTCAGACCATGGCACTCAACTTATATCAGACACTATGTCACAGGTAATGTCTATGCTACACATTAAAAGGTCTCTCAGCAGTATCTATCACCCAATGTCTAATGGGTTGGTCGAACGTTTAAATAGGACTCTGAAAACTTTACTTGGTAAAATAACTGAGGATCATCCTCAGGATTGGGACAGGGTCTTACCCGCGGCTCTCTTTGCGTATAGAGAGGTCCCCAATGAACATACGGGGTTTTCCCCTTTTGAACTTGTCTTTGGCGCGCAACCGCGCGGCCCTATGTCTTTACTTCACGATCTAATCACTGCCGATAATATTAGCGATGAGACTCAATCTTCTTATGAGTACGTCATTGCTCTTAGGCAAAAGATCATCGAGGCATGCAAACTAGCAACTTCGTCTTCAGAATTTGCTAAAGAAAAGGCAAGGCAGTTTGCAAATAAGAATAGATGTCTACGACAACTTTGTCCAGGTGACAAAGCTCTCGTTCTACTTCCTTCAAGGGAGAACAGACTTCTAATTGCATGGAAAGGTCCATATGCAATAGTCTCCAAAATTTCTGATGTCGACTATGTTGTCGATATTGATGGAAAGCATAAAACTTTCCACATAAATATGCTCACAGAATTTTATGAAAGATCTGACTATTTGCAGCCTATTTTCCAGGCTACGGACAATTCATAAGCAACTCATGGTCAGTACTCATCTCTGTCAGTTATACAGGATGAGGAAACTACTTTTTCTGATGTCAATCTTCCTCTTTCTATGGTCCCACTTTATTCTACGGAATCTTGGAAAAACGTGACCGTTTCTCCAAATCTTTCCGCTGAGGAACATCGACAAGTTTCTTCGATGTTGCAAACATTTCAGGATGTTCTTACAGACATCCCGGGACACACACATGTCATAGAACATGACATTGTGCTAACTGATCACAATCCTATCAGAGTCAGACCATATCCAATACCTATCCATTTCCAGTCTCAAGTCGAAAAAGAGTTGGATGAAATGATACGTTTGGAAATCATTGAACCATCCACTTCAGCATACTCTTCGTCTATGGTTATTGTTCGAAAGAAGGATAATAACATTCGCATTTGCGTAGATTATCGCAAATTGAACCAAGTTACGAAGTTCGATGCTGAACCTATGCCTTCATTAGAAGAGCTACTCAATAAACTTTCTAATTCTAGATTCTTTACCAAACTAGATTTGTCTAAAGGTTATTGGCAAGTCCCGCTAACTGAACGTGCCAAACCTTTTACAGCTTTTTCTACACCTAGGGGTTTATTCCAATGGAATTTCATGCCTTTTGGTCTTATGAACGCCCCTGCTACATTCGTACGCATGATGCGGCGAATTCTCGCATATCGTACAGATGTCATAGCATACCTAGATGATATCTGTCTATTCAGTGATTCTTGGGAAGATCACTATTTGGGTTTATACGAATTACTGTCTACTCTTCGCGAGTATAACTTGACTGCAAAACCCTCTAAAGCCTTTATAGGATTTAGCGAGATTTCTTTCCTAGGTCATCGGGTTGGTCATGGTCTTTTAAAGACAGAGGACCACAATGTTTCAAAAATACTTAACATTTCGGTCCCTAAGACGAAGAAACAAGTAAGGAGTCTATTAGGTTTGATTCAATTCTACGGACGATTCATTCCAAATCTGTCCTCCATTATGGCACCGCTTTCTACTTTATTGAAGAAAGGGTCGCCTAATCTGATCCGCTGGTCTAAAGAATGTCAATCCTCATTGGACCAGGTTAAAGCCCTATTTTCATCTCCACCTATTCTTAAGTTACCTACTATTGAGAAGACTTTTGTTCTTCGAAGTGACGCCTCGTCAACAGGGATTGGGGCAGCACTAATGCAGGAGTATTCTGATACTTTGCATCCGGTGATGTATATCTCTAGGAAATTAAACGCTGCAGAAAAGAATTACTCGGTTTTAGACCGTGAGTTATTGGCTATGGTATGGTCTATTCTGAAGTTACAAAGATTTCTTCTAGGCGCACATTTCATTGTGGAAACCGACCAGAAAGCGCTTACTGCTATTCAGAGCAAAAACTTGAAGAGCTCGAGGTCCACTCGTTATGCCATAGCTCTTCAACCATTTCATTTCTCGGTTCGAGCTATCCATGGTTCGGATAATGTAATGGCAGACATTCTGTCCAGATGTCCACACGATTCCACATGATTCTTCTGTCATATATATATATATTTCCTGATATACAGTCCAATGTTATAATGACATGTTAGTAGATTTTGTCTCACTTTTTTTTTGAGGGAAATTTATAACATTGTACCATGTAATTATCTAAGAAGGCTTAGTTAGTGATATACGGGCCAAAAGATCACTCGGCCACATTTAAATAAATTATTTTCAGGATTGTATTAAGAAATTTACCAGTTGTCTTTAAGATTTGTGTTATTGATATTTTCGCAGCACATCATTGAAGTCTGCGAGTTTATGTCCATTGTGGAACTTTGAGGATATCAAGTCCTGTCCTACATTGGGAGCGGATGATGTCCACATCTTCTTCTATTGAATGTTTTATGTCACCGAAGATCAACACATGTATTACTTATTAATTACTGTTACTTTATATAATGTAATAATATAGTGCGGTATATTAGTAAATTACACCGCTATTTGCAACACATTGTATGATAACACATAATATATTTAATTTCATATATTGGTATGAGAATAATTTGATTGTCATTATGTTGTTGCCATCATTGTGGCGTGTGTTGGTGGCACCTTCCTGGAATATATCAGCGTATACTTAGATAAATTTTTTCTCTAAGGATCTGAGATATGATCTCAGTGTCGCTCCATGCGTTGAGCTAATTTGTTAGGTATATATCCACGCATCATACGTGCGTTAGGAGCCTAGATTTTTTCCGGCTCCAGGATTTAAAAAAAAAATGTTTCATTTTTTTTTTTCCAGGGAGGGTGCGGTAATGTTACGCACGGATCATTATTATTTTTCGTTTGTATAAACATTTTTCATATGTATGATCATTTTTTTGACTGAAGTGTGTATTATGTTTTCTATGGTCAAAGGGACATAATCCGAGTTATCGAGACTACAATTTTTTAGGAGTTGCCTTCTCTTGTATAGAGACACGTTCGGTCTATAATTTCTTGAACGAAGCGTGACCACATCTCCTTATTTGGTAGTACCAGTCAACTATGGTAGATGTCTGAAACCTTTCTTAACGCTTCTTTTCATGACCATAAAAGGCGCGACTGTGTGTAAGACTTTTATCTCGAATGTTCTTAGAATCGTCTTATTGTGAACGGCAACTCAGAGATTGTCGTTCTGCGCATGTCAAAAGCTGGGAGTTCGTTCTGTGTGTTCCGCCCAGTTCGGCAGTTGAGAAATGGTTTAAGAAGCGAGCAGACGCAACTGCGTCTTGTGATTTTCTGAGGGAAATACATGGTCTTTGTGAGTTAGTTAGCTAACTAGACTATTTCCCCGTATTATTCACGCCTGCCTGGAGGCATATGTTCATGGTTGATTTTCCGAAATAAGGTAATTCCTCTTGTATCGAACTTTATGCTATCATCTAGAGGTTCGTCATTTTGTCGCCTATTTGCTCGCCTGTGTGATGCAAAATGGAGAGGTACTTTGACTAGGATTAAGTCACCGGTATCTTTATACCTGAACTAGTTAAATATATATATGGGTCGCTCTAGACCAACAAGACTATTGTCTGTGTTCCAGGATTCGTTATATCAGAGATCACGTCCAAGTCAGATGGTTAGACTTAGGAACATTATAAAGGTCGAGCTGACCTGTAGCCCATGTATGCTATTCACGTGCAGACAGTGAACGGACTTATTGTATACAACTGATCTGCTAGCATCAGAATGGGAGCATTTATTATTGTTTATGAACATTGAAGATCTGTAGCTGACACTGTTGCAGAAATTATTATTATTTATACAGCTTCACGAACTAGAACTCTATGATTTATGAATTTCTGAATCTATTGAACTGTGATGTCTTATGACGCATATATACAACAGCTGTCATTGCTGACTACAGAAATTGTTTTCAATGTGCCATATCATCTTGCTGAACTCGTTAACTATGTTGATGTCATAAGTATCATGACTGTTTTGTGGCGTGCAATAAATGGAAGAAACTTATACAACGAAGTTACCCTTTCTATGACTCTACACGTCATGTTGCCTGTGTGATAACCCTGTGAACTGTTCCACTACCACATACACAGCAACATCCTAAATCAGAGAAGACACCTACATCTTACACTTTAATACCAGGTGTCGATAAGGGTGGCAAGTTACCACTTCAGCTCAAATCCACCCTTATCAATGAGTCAAGCGTTAAAGTTTAAAAATATATGTATTAATTCCTTCAAATATTAGGTATCCTGATTCAACTACAAAGTGAACCAGGAATCACAATCAAATGTAATCACAAGTTATATGTACACAATTTATAGATAGAATCTTTGTATTGACATATATTATTATTGCAATTTGTGTGTAGGTTGTGCTGTAGTACTATGAGGTAATACTGGCTTTTCAAGCTAGATGGTTGTGTGTCATCATGACTTCAAGTGTTTGTTTCTCGTGGACATAATATTGGGAAAGTTCACAGTTTCTTTTTATTTGAAACAAATAAATGTCCCTCTTGAATTAAGGTAAAGTCACTTTTAGAGGGGGGTTATACACAAGATTGAGCTGCTCTGGCCACGGACTCTTAACTTCTGTGTGGGCGGCAGGAAACAGTCTCCACTGCTCGCTTGCTTCACCGTGTTCTTGAGACACAACACAGGTCGATATATTGACCAAGGAGTCTGCTACCAGCCTCTGAATTCAGCAAAACTCAGACCAGGTGCTGCTTTAATATGTTAGTACCACTGTCCCACAATTCATGGAAATATTAAACAAAATACGTTGACTGGCAATGAGTTATGGCACAATTCCGATCTGCCTTTGTCTCATGCCTTCATAAGAAAAATATGAGCTGGATCTCAACGCACTTGCTTCTCAGTAAGTTTATTTTAAAAATGTGGCACTGAACAGACGCTCCTAATTGACTATATTAAATGGTCTAGCCAATAAGACCATGTTTACAAAAGTATTTGAAAAAAAGTACCCTTCCTACCGTTTCCCGGAACAACCAAAAATAGTATCTGTTATCGACTAATCATGTTTAGGCTTACATATTCTTCTAGCCAATAAAATCGGATTTAACTTGTTGGCCTATTTCCCGTAAAATAGTGGTTTCAAAACATGCCACTGAGCAATTATGATTTGGTGCTGTCAGACAACCTCACTATTTTATTTTGGCTATAATTTGTTAATTCCTAGACTATTTGCGTAACACTTAACATATTCTTTGTCAGCAAGTCCTAAGGAACCCAAATATATAAATTTAATGGAGCTAAGTGGCTGCGTTCAAAATATGTATTTTCTTCTACCACCCGTTCACTTCGATACGATGGGGTGTCTTCTGTACTATCAGGCTAATGTCAGGAGCTTAGACATAAATCAGTAGAATGTCATGTTTCCTAATAAGCATTAAACATGTTTTTTAAAACCTAACCGTGTATTGGTAGTGTTTTTTGTCACTGTTTATTTGAAAAAAAAGTTAGTGCTTCATGCCTTACGCGTGGGATTGGCGTTACTATTAATCGCGAGACTGTGGTAGTATTGCCTGTGTTCCTCCGTTCAGCCCTCTCTCTCTCTCTCTCTCTCTCTCTCTCTCTCTCTCTCTCTCTCTAAGTCCGTCTGTCTTTTAGTTACGCAGTGTATAAAATGAAATTAATGGAATATTAATCTAGGTCATTACGCAGTGTGTCTATCTCAAGGTTTTCTCAGAAATACAGTACACGTTGTATTGTTTTTTTGAAACGCGTGTATGCTGCTGTAGGCTTTACTATCAAACGTGAAATCGTTATAATTATGCAGACGGAGCATAAAAAGGGAGATCTCGAGTACAGTCATTGTGACAGCACTGGTCTTTTACCATTCTTTTTTCCTTTTATTGAATTAATTCGTTAGGCGTTACATTTACTTTTTAATTTAGATATGTGGATTTAGAATGTTTCACGACAAATTCTCCCCACTTAAAACAGACGTTATATGTCAGTCTATAATTCTATATACACATAGAGAAATTTAATATTATTCCTGTTGCTTTCTTTGATTTTCATCGCACGGATGGCGGCTTAGAAAATCTGCATCAACGTTTCTCTGATTTTATTTTGATCATGGATTAATGCAGGTGGGTCAATTCAAAGTAAGCACTACTCAAGAAATCTGCCCCAGACCTCTGCAATCCAAGAATCCATTCCAGATATGTTACTGAACAGCGGCAAGTGTTACTGCTTGTCTTATTGCTGCTTAGCAATCAGTATTCACCATTTCTCTTCTCTGAGTCTGCTCAACGACATGTCCCGAGAATATTAGATGTTCCTCAATTTGTACGTTATGAGGAGTTGATCTATATGGTGATATCTGAGTTGTGTAGGGGATCCAATAATTTCCTGATCAGCCTTAATAAACACTCGGACTATCCTCAATTCAAAAAGGCAACAATGGAGACACTCTGCTCCTCCGAAATGTTCACAGCCAACAATTGGTCTGATCTCAGGCGTGATTGAATGTGGAAACACCCTTCTAATAATATATTTATAATGTTCTATAATGTGCCACTCAAATGGAGGCCATATTCACCAACTATAGTTCCGCCTACCGACAATCTGGTGAATTAAGATAATATGTGGGGAAATGAGTTTCTGCATCAGAAATCAATTCGCCCTTAACATTGCTATAAGATGTGTGGGTTATCTCCATCCAGGGTCCGAACACTACTTCCCCTTGGACGGTGTAGGGTCGGGTGACTACCAATGTCACCAGTGCCCTTTTAATGCTAAGTTAATAGCAATATTGTGAAGCGCTGTGAGCATTTTCCCAATTGCTCACTCGTCCACTTCCCACTTTTCTTCTGTTAACAATTTGTTTCGGTTTTAACTTAGGCGGATCATCTTCAATGTCAATGTCAGCCAGCTCCCTAAATGCGGCTTCAAACTGTGCCTGGGGTGACTGGTCTGAGTTTCTATTTTCTCTGGATGCCTTTCTCAGAGTTGCGAATCTAAATATTTTTGGTGAACACTGTTGGGGGGAAGGTGGATACCTATCCTCTCTGTCAACCTTATTAATGCTATTTTCCTTGTTATTGTTCGGCTCCTATGTTCCAGAATGCTTGGCTGGCACCTGATCATGATTTTTCCAACTTGGGGACTGTACCTTGCTATATTTTTCACAGGCCCCCCACAAACTGTGCAATATCAGCAGCTAC
>JAMPIV010014885.1:0-30186 GCA_024509875.1 Oreohelix idahoensis
TGATTCGATTGGCTGGCTGGGTCAGTTTATGTTTACAAAAATTTCTGTAAAACCACCACTTTCTGCCCGATCTGTCGATCATACAAAACTCCGATAATTTATTCTTCCGGTGTTTCCCAACCGATTCCTTCCATCCAGGTCTTGTTTAAACCGGCCAATTGGGCGCTACCATTTAAACAAGCTAACCTTTTTCTGCCTTCCTTGTAGCGTTTGCACTCACAGTTGAAACCGGGGAAAACAGCCTTCGCTCTAAGTTATTACTGCATGTAATCACTCATAACTCCTGTGTCCATGCTTCTACAACTTAAATCCATGTATCTAATGAAAGTTTAAGATTCCTGGTATTTTACTGTGCTCACTGTTCCGAAGAACATACCCTATCCTTTGGCCTGAAGTCACAAGTACACATTCACGTTTACACAGATTCCATCCAGCTATCCTGCAGCCTACGGTTTCCGAGACCGGTTTACAGCTCGTGCAGCGATTGGTCGAAAACATTTGTTGACATATTTCGATATAGGTAGGCAAGGTAGGCTCTCGTTAATTGCCCTTAGATATTGGTTCAGGACTACGCTACAATCAGTCACATTGACATGTTCTGATGTAGACATACATACGCGCACCGCTACACAGCACAAAGAGCCACAAATTCACATGCATACAAATAAATACACCGGTGCAAACGCAAGAAGACACCCGTAGACACTTTCGCATTGCTCACCCAAGCCAGGCTTGTGTTAAAGTGCCCTACTGTTTCCTGTTTATTTCGCCTCTACTCTCGTCGCTGGCCTGTTGTTTCTCAATGTCTTTTACTAAAAAAAAAAGTTATTATAATTTATTTACGACTTTTAGATCTTAGACGATATGGTTTCAGAGCACGGCGAAGACCAAGAGGCATATGGATAGACAACATCACAGAAATCCCACAACAACAATACGGGCTGACAGCAGCCAATACGACACACCTAGCTCAAGAATGCAAACCTCAGCTCGCCATTACGCCTCACGGGAACAGTGGACATACAACTAAACTAAAGCTAACGTAATATAATTTAACAGAGAAAAATAAATTTAGAAAGTATTCAGACAAGTCATTGCCGAATGTTCATCACAAATGATGGTGAATGAAGCGAAATTGGTCACTGAAATTGAATCTTGCAGTCGTTGGTAAGTCTCGTTTCCTTCCAAATGATAGGTCTGCGCTGACCTAAAATACCTGGCCCGGGTCGTGAAAATTAAAGGCTTGTCCATTTTGCCATTGTGTCTGTCACCGAATTTTGAGTCGGGAGAACTTTTTCTCCCACCGATCAACATCAGTCAGTTGAACTGTTAAACTAATATTGATGCAAGGAGATATGTTTTGCATTACAAACTCAATATTTATAAACACAAGTGTCTTGCAGTATGCAGTTAATGCTGTACACTCTACAGTAGGGGAAAAAAAAAAATACAATCTTGGAAGTACATATAGACGATGGGAGGGCCATTTTAAAAGCTGGCTGAGACTGAAGTCCTGCCCGACCCAGTAAAAAAGAGATACTGCCGTAGGGTAGCGAAATGTTCACCATTCCATGTCTCAGCTTTTATTGAAGTGGGATGATCAGTTCCCCGTCCTTGCTGACTTTGCCTTCCCTAACTCAAGAGCAGATGCAGTTACAGCTTGATAGACAAGAGCGTGACGATACCTTGTTTCTATCCCGATGACTTCCGTCCACATTATTTCACCGATTTATAAGTCGGTGCACTTCTTCAGATATCTGAGCAAGAACAATTTTTTTTTTCTATAGGATCTGTTTGTTCTTTCTTCTCATGCCCTTTCTTATGTTCACACACTTGTAATCCTATTGTTGCTGTTTCCATTGTTAGTCTATCTTTGTTTTCCTGCGTGCCTTGCCTTTGATTACACAACAGACGTTATACGCCGTGCGCTAAATCCAGATCAGTCAGTTTTTAAAACAAGTATGAAATGTAATATTTTATTATCGAGGGTGGGGTGGGATGGTATATGAGATCTCGGACAAGATTAGTCTAACAACTCTTGCTAAATCCCACTCTCCTTCATGCCAATTCCATCAGTCTCTCGCGCTTATTCTTCAGCACATATTGTTTTCTCCCACTTTCACCAAACTGTGGTTATGATTCCGCCTTCCGGTTTTTGGTATCATCTATTTTTTCAGATTTTGATGTGCAGCCATATATCATTCTCATACGCGTGAATGTGAATTGGGCGAGATAGTCAGTTCAGAAGCCTCAAATCTTCAGGAACTGGTTTGGATCTACTGTCCTGGTAATGCAGGGATACACGGGAGTGAAAGTGCAGACTGGCTAGCTTCAGTATTTTTTTTTAAAATATAAAATTTTGCCTCGTTTTGCCTAGTCGGTTATATTAGGGCGCGTGTCCGTAGCGCCCATAGTGGATGCATGGGATATGGATAAGGGAGAAATAGTGAGGGCAGTTAATAATTGGCTGTTAGAGAATGGCACTGCAATCGATGAATCATCAAGGTTAAGATTGCTGGAATTTGGCATCATATGTAAGACCAGCAGGGATGGACTTATGAGAGGACGCATCTTGCGTGTAAACAACCAGCGCGCAACTGGAACAATGAGCATTCATACCCTTCGATATTTGCTGAGGAAGACTGGGCACCTATGGGTTTGCCCGGCGTGCAGTGATGTCGACTCAGAACAACAATAACAATCCGCGATAACAATAACTTTAATTTGTTTTCTTATTTCACGACCTGACGAAGACTTTCTAGTCGTTACGTAGTTGTGCCCGTGTAAAACTGTCACGTATACGTGTGTATGTATGATTGTGCGTGTGTAAAACTGTCATGTATGGAAGTGTATGTGTGCGCGTGAAAGATTGTGTGTACTCAGACCTTATATTTTACAATTCATTTGTAATACCAAGACCCATGACACGGGAAGTCATTAAAGATGGGGCGTGTGGTAGGGTTAACAGTCGTCACTTGAGGAAGTTCAAGGGACAGCGTTGTCCTCTTACACAAAGCCCAGAAAATTGGAAGTCCCGTTCAAAAACATTAGCCGTATGTGAAATGAAAAGTTTACATTGAACAGAGCCACATGTACTTTTTGAGGACGCTTCTTGAAGGGATCACAAATGAAGTAATCACACGCTTGCATGTCAAGACGTCGCTCTGACAATCTTTCTAGGTACTGTCATGATTACTTATCATTATCATTATCACTGTGTGTGTGTGTATATATATATATATATATATATATATATATATATATATATATATATATATATATATATATATATATATATATATATATATATATATATATATATATATATATATATATATATATAAACACACATACATACATACACACATAATCACTAATGATAGAGCAAATTTGCATCTTTAACTCCAGCAAGACCGAGGTGCAACAATGATTGAACACGAGATCCAGTTCTATCTGCTTGTGTTAAGATAGTGTCTTCACTCACCTGAGGTGTTAGTGGAGTGACGGAAGTCGTTCAGAGCTCTTTAGTTTTCGGCTGCATTGTAATTAGAACGCCTATAATGCGACAGAGTTTGCAGTAATCCGGTCCTGAAGCCGTTGCTTATATTTCATTAACTCCATTAAGGTAAAAGATACTTGTCGTCCTGTCACTTGGAGTTGATTAGCCTAGGAGTTTCCAAATTGCTTGTTTGTTTTCTGTTAGTTCATTATTATCTGCGCGCACAGATACATAGGTTTTGCTGTAGGCTACACAGTGTTAACTACATCTCACACAGCATAGTACCATTCCAGTGTTTTAACACAACACAGTTGTCATAAAACATTGCTCCAAATTAAAAGCCAACTACTTATTACAATCCCCAGCAGAAAGAAAAGGCGATCTCGTCTAATGCTATAGATTTGAAAAAAAATGTTTGTATGTTTGGTTGTTTTAAACTGACTAATTAAGACAGTAGATTATTGTCGCCTGTGTCGCACAAATACAGACGTAATAAACCGCCAGATGGGGAAATGAATCAGCAATATCTATCTATGTATCTATCTATGCATCTATGTATGTATGTATGTGTCTGTCTGTCTGTCTACACATACACACGTACACATATGTGACGTATAATGGAAAAAAGCCTACAGTAATCTGACAGTCTTTTGTAATCTCGTAGCGTTCTGTGATTTGCTAGCAAAACCACGCATTTTCTGCCTGTGTTTACTTACACAAGCGTACTTTTTCGTCACGCCTCTTTTCTTTGAACATAAGCAAACGAAGTGTTTACAAACTTTCGTGACCTGCCCGTCATAACAGGTAGCGAATCAGGTTTGTTTACCTCGTCTTCTCACGCGAGTTTATCTGTCAATCATACGATGCCTGACAGACCGCACGTGAAAAACACAGACCCTTTGAAGTTCGTACTCAGGGGAAGTCAGAAACCCCTGGGCTCTTTGATCTTCAGAAGCGGGCATTCGTACAGAGAAAACCCGTTACACGTAATAAGTCTTTTTATGTCGGTCGAAAGCGCTCGACGGAAGACCGACCGTAAAGCCTTTATCTTGTAACTCTGTTTCTGATTCTTCGTTACACATAGTAACGTGAAAAGTAACATCATCGATAGATCAGAGAAATATAATGATATATAAACTGTGTTTTCTTAAACCTGCTATCAGTTGTCACTCAGAATTTTTGGATAGTCTAAGCACGCAGTTCTAGAACCATTTTGCTAAATGTGTTATTAGCAATTCGTGGGGATTTTTCATTCTGATTTCTGGTAATAGAAATTAGTGCTTATGTGTTTAAAAGTGTTAGCTTTTACCAATTAAAAGTGTTAGCTTTTACCATTATAATTCACTTAGATTTTCTAGCTGTTAATACTAGTGAAATAAAATAACGCGTAGCTATTTCATACCAGATGTTCAGTTATAATGTTAATTTTCACCACACGCTTTCTCACACAAGAAGAAACGGTTTTAGCTGACTGGTTTAAATGCTAGGCGCGAATGATAGTGACAGAAAAGAATTCACGTTCTATTTCATTGTGCGTATTTAGTATAAGTGCCTATATTTAATATCATATGACTAAACTATCAGACGCCGACCAAATTAATAGCTACTTAACGACCGGCGATAGTTTGTGATAATTGACATTGTACGATGATCGTTAACCGCGGGCAGGGGGGGGGGGGAGAGAGCCGCACAACTCAATCCAAGCTACACTCGCTAAGCGACGCGCGATAGGGTAGGCTGAAAACACCGTGTGCCTTTTAAATTTAATCAGGACTGACGGAGTGGATAAGAGATCGTCTTGTCCCCGTCTGTGTGTGTAAATAGTTTCATAGGACAGTAGCATTTTTTATATATAAATGTTCTTATATTCTTCGCAGACCTGATCACAAGAGCGTCCAGCGGTCTTTTCTTTTGTTTGTTTTGGTCTGGGAAATTTTACTGTTAGTTACCTGTGCCTCAAATCGGTTTGAGCGGTTCCGATCTAAGCGAACGCGCCAAAGATACATGAGAACAGTTCTGACACTAAAAGTATTTTAACTGGACTTACCAAACCCAGCAATATTGTTTTAATTTTATCAGCCCACTGGGGTGTACAAAAGATAACATTTATTCCCGACTTCTGACAGTCGTATTCAAGCGAAGTATGCAGAAATTTACGCTGTTTCAGAATCGGCACTCTAACATAGAGTCAGCCGATAGGATTATCATCATTTATCAATTGTAACAGTTTTTTTTAGCAACCAGAATGTTTCCCAATACTGGAAATATTTTTCTCTTTTAACTGTGAACCCCAAGAGCACTTCCTACATCAACTATTGGCGGTGACAATTTGTTCATCCAGGAAAAACCTACACCAGATTCGGCGTTCACCTCACTAGTCTTTATTTGTTAGAGAATGGACTGGGGCCAATTTGGGAAGTGAACCTGACTTTCAGGAAAAATTGTAATTCCAAGGGATATCACCAAGAGTAGGTAAGAGTGATTGAGTGGCCACTGTATGAAAGAGAGAGTGAAATTTTTTCTTTGTTACAGGGAATTTACCAACATTGGATTTCCTTAAACTTGTTTACTTTACTGGGTAGCATATAGTAGGAACTTGGTTACTTTACTCTGTAACATAGTGCTAACCTTCGACCTTTGGGTTATTAACTTTTTGGGTTCTTTTCTCCATAAGGGGAGGGCACATTTATTCTGCTAGTTTATATGTATGTCAATCTGATTTTATTTGATCTTTCTTTAGATGTTGGTGTTGTCAAGTTTAATGATAATAAACAACAAAGAAACTTAACTTTGTGTGTTGGTCAGACCCATACCCAAGTAACCGTAGTTTTTCACGTTTGTGTGTCTTGTTGTCACATAGCTGTGTGTGTAGTTAAACTTATATTTATATGTATGAGGAGGGCAAGGTTATCTTGTACTAAATTATAGTCGTATAGATAGGCTGGAATAGAGAAACTTACTCATTCCATAGACAGATCTTTTTCCTTAAGCTATCACCCGTGAAATCTATTTCTCACACCTTTCTCGCGTACCTATCACCATCCACTCTACTCAGATAGGCCACAAATAACTCACAACCTATCTGTACGACAACATACAGTTGCTCCATCCACATCTAGAAGTTTGTATTTTTCCCTCAGTGTCTGACGGACTTAATCAGAACTCCACCTATACCCGCAAGTCGATATCTTTCCTCTTGTGTTTCACGCACACACAGTTCCTCCACCTACACCCAGAGGTTAGCATCTTTTTACAATTCCTCCACCCACGACCATAAGTTGGAATCTTTCTTTTGCGAAGGTGATATACTGTCAGATCAAGTTCAAAGCAAACTCATTTCTGTTTTTCAGCTGATACTCATCGTCATCTCCGACTTTCATGCACCACCCAACCAAACTGTCTGCTCTGTTCAACTCGCACACCTGAAAAATCTATTCCTTTCCCATTATGCCGCCTGGTTTTCGTTTTATTCCGTAAATGTATTACAGGTGCTTGTGTCCTAAATTTACACAAGAAAGATTGGGGAGATCATTCCAGCGAATTTAGAAGACGTGTGTTTACAGTAATATTGTAGTCAAAGTGCTCAGAAACACGCTTATTTTAAACAAAAACGTTACGTCAGCGAAATGCAGACCATGTAGTAAATATGCCATCCTCGTGGGTCCATTTTCGTCTTATTGGCTGTTCGACGGACAGCAGACCTGCACAGTAGCGGTTCTACGTTATGGGTGCCCTGAAGTAAAAGTGTCATCAATGAGGAGCAGCCAAACAAAGTGTTGTTCAGTAGAGCACGTGATGGCAAACGTAACTGTGGCAGACGTGGAAGAGAAACAGAGGTCACTAAAGACAAGATGGAACCAGGAAAGGATGGACTAACATCAGTAGTGCTAATTGGTCTGGGTACAAAATAAGATGAGAGAAACTTTTAACAACGCTAAACTGCTGCTCGAAAAGAGGCAGTGTACCATACACCTGGAAGCATGCCATCTTGATAACTTTCGCCACTTAAAATAAATGCGACTACAAGTGTGGAAAAACCGTGTCCTGCCCATTCTTTTATGTTATCAGCCCAGGATTTTCTTTGCCTTCCTCTTCTCCGTTTACCTTCGACTGTTCCCTGGAGGATCGTTTTCGAAAGGGAGTCATGACGAGTTACATGCCCAAACCAGGCAAGCTTTCGACGTTTCACTATTGACAAAAGTGGTTCTTGGTGGCCTGCATAGGTGTTTATCTTCTCTCTAACATAGACATTTGTTTTGTGCTCTTTATAGCAAATAAGGAAAGACAACAAGGTATTAAATTAAATAAAAACAACTCAAAAAGAACAAGTACTAATACAAAGTAAAACCAAGTGTATAGGACAATAGTTATCAAGAAACAATACAAGAGAAAATAAAATAGACAAATACTAATATAAATTAAAATCAGCAACTGCTAAAGACAATAGCTATTTAAATAGAATACAAAATTTAAAAATAAAATGACACTAAATACCCCAATTATAACCAAATTTCAGTTTGAACAGGGTAGACCGAGATGGAACGAGAAGAGGCAATAATGGTCAGCTGTTAAGTGCCCGCCCTCCACCCATCACCTCATCAAAACAACAACAAACATAAATGCGACCAATATAACCCTTTCATCGGCCAGATGACACAATGTTTACATATTCACCACACACTTCCGACCGATGAACGGCTTGTATTGCATAATTCTCATTTACTTTTCATGTTTCTCACGTATCTGTCGCTTACTCTTCTTTCTTGTTTTGTTTGTCTGTTCCAGAATTCGAAGGCATGTTGCCGCAACCTTATCAATTTTCTGTGTTCTTTGTAAGGTGTAATTCTGTTTTTCCCTCCATTTAATTTAACTCTTTATGTATACACGTGATTGATAAAGGAAGCCTCAAATTGCTGGAGAGAAAGCAAAAAAGTTAATTAAGATGGAAGACATAATACAAATGATGACAAGGTTCACAGCTTGTAGACGTAACAGAAACAAATTATATACAGGAAGTGCGTTACGTCACACTTAATTTTAATTGGTTTAACTGAGGGATTCTGTCAGGGGTGTGTTATTTTAGGAGATAAATTAGTTGTAGGGCGCAGTATAGACAAATCCTGCGTAAAAAAAAAGTGAAAATGTGTCAAGGTTGATGATTGCACTTTGTTGTTGTTTTTTTTTAAAGCTGCGCGACTTTTGAGCCAGGTGCTGATGTTTAGTGTCTGTGTTTCACCTTGTTTAAGTGAGGCCTACTGACTTCTGTCAGTGTCATCAAGTGTCACTTCGTTGTGCTGGCCGATGTCATTATTAAATGTCCACAGTTTTGTTTTAACATTTAAAGATCCTGATAGTTTTGTCTAACGTTTGCTCTTTGTGTATGTAATCTAGGGACCCATTATATTCGTTTCTTTGTAGGCGTAATCAGTATGTGGTTTGTCTCCTTTTAATGTGTTTTAACACATCTATCATAATTTGAGGGACAGACAGTGCTATCTAAATAAGAATACAAAAAGCAAGAGGAGCTTTCATTGCATTGGGAAATATATGGAGAACAAGAGAAATCAAGTCCAACACGAAAATAAGAATCTTCAACTCAGATGTCAAGTCAGTCCTATTGTATGGCTCTGAGACATGGAGAACAACAAAAACAACAAAAGAAAAGTTACAGACATTTATAAATGGGTGCTTGCGTAGTCTAGAAGGATTGAAATGGTATGACATAATCACTACCCATACAAATACCAGTGGAACAAGAGATGAGAAGAAGACCTTGGCGACGGATAGGACACTTATTGAGGAAACATGTTGATGGCATTACATGGCAGTCCTTGTTCTGGAATCCTCAGGTAAAGAGAGGCAATGAGACAAAAGACGGCGCAGGGCAGGAGACACAAGAGGACTTCACTCGAGCCGCAAACAACTTTTGTCTCATTGTTATATGGCGGCTCCCTTTATTGTCTTTCCTTGTCCCGCCACGTAGAATTACTTTCAAACTATGTTCGTAACGTTTAGGGTACTTACCATTGTCCAGTACCAGGCATATTTTAATTCGTCCGTCGTCTGACCTAACTATTACTTACATTTAAGTCCCAATTGGGGGGGAGAGGGGGGGGGATACTGGAGCGGTTAATATGAAATAGAGGTTTTCAAAGTCCCAAGAGAGGGCGATCACCCCCTTAAATCCGCCAATGATTCCCATTCGAGTAGGGAAGGATTTTTTTCTGTTGATCTGTTTATTTTGTCCAACTTATTAGCCTACTATTTTTGTGTGGTTTCCACCTCCCCACAAAGGATATCAGCTCTAATGCAAGTTAGTAGTGTAGGTAGCAGAAACTTCAGTTTTTCCTTTTCTTTTTCTTTCAATATCCTACTTGATTAAAATTTTTTTTATTTACCTTAGTCAAGTAGGCCTAAATGTCTTATCACAAATTTTTACTCTGCAAGATACTTATTAAATATGGTATACGCAAGAGTAGTTTTCTTCCTTATTTAAAACTAAAAGTGACTTTTTAGCCAATCTTTCACTAAAAAATGAAAAGAAAAAACAGGTAGTTAAGCTTTACTTATCTTTCTTGAAATTAATCTCTTTCTTTCCCTTTCATAAATTGTATAAAATTCATAAGGCAAACGTATTACATTTCTGTTAAATAACTGGTTTAAGCCAAAATAGAGTGGAATTTTTCAGAGGAAAGCTCAGAAGATTTAATTTAAATAAAGGTTGGAAATTGATTGTAATTAATGTTATTTACATAACGAAAATTTATTGACAATGTTTAAAAGTAAAGCTACTAAAATGATAGGAGAAAGCAATATCAATAACAATATAGCCTGCTCCGTCACTGCACACTACTGCGTCCGCTAATGTAACCCGGCGCAAAAAGTTAAAACAAAAAGAAAAACAACGTTTATATATTTTTGAATCCCAATCTCTCGCGGAACCCCTAGAGACCTCTCGCGGAACCCTTAGAGACCTCTCGCGGAACCCCTAGAGACCTCTCGCGGAACCCCAGAGACCTCTCGCGGAACCCCGATTGAGAAACCCTGAACTAGGTCATCCGCAAGATCAAGCAACTTACCAGTCATTTGTTTTAAACAAGTCGTACACTTTAATCTACCAATTCTTGGCTGGCATTGATATAGCCGATGATGACTTTTTCGCACCTCAGGTGTCAGTGGGTGTAGTACAGGATACAAGCGGGTCCTTCAGACTGTTTTTACTTGCTTCTAAATTATTTTGTAGGTGAGTGTATCATTATATCACGTTCTGCCTCTCAGTCTTTCTTACCGACATTTGCTTCAGGAGGGGAGAGAGTGTGCCTTTGGAAGACAAGGAAATATGTTTGGATCATAGAGATAGCATTTTTCGTTTCACTATATCAGGGTTAAAGTTTTAATTAGAAGCAGTGACATTTTTTGTTCCTTAACGGCACGCGTATTCTAAATTTTGTTTTGGCTTCCTTCCGCGTCTCTTTCGTCCGTGTTAGGACATTAAATGTGTTCTCTTTCGAAGTTGTTTTAAAGAATCTAGTCATAAATTCAGTTTTTAGGTCAATTGGATATAACTGGGCTTCTCACGAACTAAAGTGAATTCTATAAAAATAATATTTCTGGTTTTCGCCATTAAGCATTGTGGGCAGATAGTTGACTCTTTGTACCAGGTCAGATGGTCACAATTTAGTACATAAGAGAGCAGGGTAGTTAGCCAGCCTTTCCAAATGATTATAATTATTTGAGTAATACAGGTCAGCAAGTCAGCATCGCAATCATTTAAAACAAGCAGCATTCGTCAAAACAAACTGCTAATGCAAAACACAACTCACGAGTGACTACAACCTTATCCTCACCTCACGGGGGGAGGGGAACCGCACAAACACACACATACACAACATTAGTGACTACAACACACTCCGTGTTCCGATGTACGAGGGTCATTCGAAGGATTCCCATGTTTTCTGCAGTTATTTGTTTGTTGGTTTTTTGTGTGTTTGTTTATGTTTATAAATTACACAGCTTGGCTTTTCACCCACGTTAAGTGAATATAATCTTCCTGCTTCTAATTCCAGCTGAGCTCATACACTTCCCGCTGTTGACGCTGTTACACTGTGTGTTCACAGTTATGGCTGCACCTGACATCAGTCTGAAGCAACGTGCTGTAATTCTTGGTCTGTTAGAACGAGACATTGGGGAAACATCTACAAACTATCGCATACAGTGTTTTTGGATTACGCTAAAGGAATGAGACAACCATATCTATTCTTGGATGTCTGTCTCTGACCCGTCTAGACTTTTACTTCAGGCTATAAGCGGATGAAGCGTCACTTGGGTTGTGCGTCACTGTCCCTCGCCATTAAATTAATTGTCTGATCATTAGAGTTAGTATCCTGGCTGTTCTGGCGACTGCTGCCTTTTTTTCCCCTTCGCATGATGAACCAGACACTTTTCTACTGCCTTATCAAATATACTGTTTAAAAAAAAAGAAACGCATAGCTATCCGAGGGCGCGTTTTTATGAGTTTGTAAGTAAACTTTGGTGCTGGGGTATATAAAACTACTTACTACTTAGTCGTTCCTCTTCTACCGTGAGGTGTAGAGGTTTGGAAGAGAGAGCGCCAGACTATTCTATCAGCTGTCTTCCTCCTGGCCTGGTTCCATTCCAGTCCTCGGTCCTTCAAAGATTGTCTAATGTTGTCCTCCCAGCGGACTCTGGGTCGTCCTGGAGGTCTGGATCCCTGGCTCTTTGTTTCCCATGCTTGTCGTGGTAGCCGATCTTCTCCCATTCTGCAGACATGGCCAAACCATCTTAGTTGGGACTGTTCTATTTGGGTCTGCAGCGGGTGGGATTTTAGGCCTTGACGTATCGTCTGGTTGCGGACCATGTCTCTTCTTGTTACTTCAACCACCTTCCTCAGATACCTCATTTCTGAGGTTTGGATCTGGCTTTTGTGGGTTGAAGTCATTGCCCATGACTCGCATCCATATGTCAAGACTGGGACATAGGTGGAGCGGTATACAGCCATCTTCGTTTTCTTACCAACCTCTTTCTTGCTGAGGAATCCTCGATTTATGGCCTGATAAAGTCTCCCAGCCGCTGCTTTTCGAGTGGCCAACTCTTCTTTGATGCCCCCCTTTCGGTCTATAATAGCTCCGAGATATTTAAAGTGGTCGACCTGCTCCAGGACCTGTTCTCCTACTTAATCTGATGTTTTCTTTCTTCTCGTGATATCACCATGGATTTTGTTTTAGAGCTGCTTATGACCATCCCTCTCTTCTCCAGCTCTTCCTTCCAGACTTGCAGGTTGGATTGGAGATGTGTCTCTGATTTAGCAATCAGGACAACATCATCAGCAAACGCTAGCTCTGAAATACAGACCTGTCTCATCTTCCAGTACCCCACTGAATACTTTCTTGTTCTCTCCTTACATGCCTTGATGACATCGTCCATGAGAAGTATGAAAAGACAAGGTGACAGGATATCGCCTTGTCTTACACCAGTGGTGGTCCTGAACTCTTCTGACTTATAGTTTGCTGTCCTCACATAATTTCTGCAAGACTTGTAGAAGCTCTGTATAGCATGTATCAGAGGTGCTGGAATGTTCTTCCTTGCCAAACAGTCCCAAAGTTTGCTCCAGGGGACCCTGTCAAACGCCTTTTCCAGATCTATGAAACAAAGATGGATCTCACTCTTGTACTCAAGGGCCTTTTCACTCAGCTGCCTGAGTGTGAAGATTAGGTCTTGAGTACTTCGGTTTGCTCGGAATCCGCACTGGGCTTCATCCAATTGTGGCTCAGCTAGGCATCGGAGTCTCTGCTCTAGGATTCTAGAGTAGATTTTACCAGGGACACTGAGAAGGGATATGCCTCTGTGGTTTCCACATTGTCGATTGTCACCCTTTTTGAAAATCGGTGTTATGATGGCAATCTCCCAATCCTTTGGTATGGCCTTGTTGCACCATGCTGCTTGTAGGACCCTTAGGAGTAATAGGTCGCCTGATGCTCCCATGTACTTAACCATTTCTGGTGTTATACCATCATGCCCTGCTGCTTTGCCCATCTTGATTTTCTCCAGTGCTGCCTTCAGTTCTTCCATCTTTATGTCATCTTCATCACCATTTGTATCCTCTTCTGTGCTAGGGTATATAAAAACCAGCCTCAAATGTTCTTTACAGTGTCAAATGCACGTGTTGACCTGAATTGCGTTCGTTTTTGTAATCGTTACAACGCAGTGGTCAATAGTGTTTATGACGCAATTTTTGACCACAGCTCACGTTGCGCGCACGTGAAAGCAACGAAATTTGGGGTGAACACTATTCACTGACTACGCAACTGAAACCCTATAAAAGGATAACGCTACACAAAAAAAAAAAAAAAAATTCAGTTCATTTTCAAGCAGACATTTATGGCGTCTCTATCGATAAATTTAAGGAACATTGCTGTTGGCCGACTGCATGCAGGCGAAAGTCAAAGTCAGATTGCCAGGCATCTAAACGTGTATCAGAGTACCATCAGTCGACTTTGGCACCGGTTCCAAGCCACTGGCTCAGTTGAAGACCGGCATCGCAGTGGACGACCCAGAGTGACAACAGCAGCGGAGGATCGCTTTATTCGGCTTCGTCACCTCAGAGACAGGTTTACAACAGCTTCCTGAACTGCCCAGTCATTGCTTGCAGGACGTCATGTGTCTGATCAAACTGTCCGGAATAGACTGCATGACGCTGGACTTTGGGTACAACGACCTCACCGAGGACCTGTCCTTACGCGCCGCCATCGCCAAAATCGACTTCTTTGGGCCAACTGACAATCACTGGAAACGTGTCTGGTTTAGTGACGAATCTTTCTTTTTGTTGCAGCGTCATGATAGACGGCGTAGGGTCTACCGTTGGCGAAATGAACGTTTTGCCCAAAATTGTGTTGATGAAGCTCCGCCGCACGGTGGTGGAGGTGCAATGGTGTGGGGAATGATCAGTTACAACGGAAGGAGTCAATTGGTGCACATTGAAGGAGGCTTGAATGCGCTACGATACGTCAATGAAATTCTTCGACCCCATGTCCTTCCACTTTTGGCTGCCCAAAGGTCTGTGTTTCAACAGGACAACGCCAGACCCCATTGTGCACGGTTGACCACGCAGTTCCTGACTGCCAACAACATTCTCACCCTTCCCTGGCCATCCCTGTCTCCAGACATGAGTCCGATTGAGCACCTGTGGGTGAGCTGCATAGACGTGTTTGTCGCCGAGACGTTGCTCCAGCCAATCGTCATGATCTGTTCCAGGCACTCCAGGAAAAGTGGGCAGCCATCCCACAGGCCCACATCAGACGTCTGATCGCATCCATGCCCAGGAGATGCCAGTTGCTGATCGATGCAAGAGGAGGCCACACACCATACTAACGGGAAAGCCCGTACGCCAAAAAACTCTCGTGACCCAGATGTAAAACAACTGTCAATTGATTGGTTGAACCCTAAGGTATTCTTGTTTGCAATTTGAACAATTAACTCATTAAATTAAAAAAGTTATTGAATGTCAAAATTATGGCTATGTGTGTGCCTTCAGTAGCTATGCGTTTCTTTTTTTGAACAGTATAATATTAATTGTAAGGTAATCTCTACCTGAACACTGGTAAATTAGAGTGACCTTCCCTTTGAGTGATAGAATAACATTTGCAAAGACCAAGACACACATGGTGAGGCCACTCTATAATTTACTAGTCTAAAAGTACAGATTACATAATAACAATAATAACATTAACAATTATTTTATAATAATAATAACAATAATAATTCCGCATTGATAATAATAATAATACTAATTCAGGTGGCTGCCGTAAAACATAATTGAAGGGGGAAATAGTTAACCCCGAAACGAACTGTATTTCTATTGTATTGTTCATTTGTAAAACTGATTCCAGCACCAGTTACCAGTTGGCCACTCAGGCCTTTACCAACTGTTTGCTTTCAGTGTCAAACATGGTCCCTGACCAAAACACAGGGGAGGAAAATTACATCCTGTGAGTTGAGATACTTAAGAACAGCCAATACGTTTACCAGGAGAGACAAAATGACAAATGATGACATCAGACAAAAAAAGAAATTGTAGGACCTACATCCCTCATCAAGTGTATATAGAGCAACGTGGTCCAACTGCAGTCCCGTGGGTCACATGTGGCTGTCACGGATTGCCTCCCCTTAGCTCTACACTTCACGCAGTATCCATTCTTTCGCTTTCCAATCCACTGCAATGTTTACCTGCCCAGGATTTTAGTTCACGCTTTACTCTGTCTGCCCATTGGTTTCCATATTGTCCCCCTTCATCTTGGAACGCAACACTCAAGAGTATCTAATATGGGTCTTCAAATGTGTCTACCTTCGCACAAGATTACTCTTGGCAGAGTTGTAGATAGAAGGATAATGATGCTTCTATCTCAAGGTAGTGTTCACAAGATGTTTTCAGAAGTCAAGAACAATGCTATATAGGGCAGAGCACTATTAACTTATATCTGATCCGTCACTTTTCGTGAAGAATTAAGCAATGATTTTAGCCCGTTCAAGCCCCCAGCTGGTGTAAATCCATCGAAATTCTTTTATTCTATAGATGTAAATATATTTCTAGATGTATATATATATATATATATATATATATATATATATATATATATATATATATATATATATATATATATATATATATATATATATATATATATATATATATATATATATAAATAAAAGAATCTTGCTCATACGTATGGTTTCATACCTATAATAACTGAATCAACAATGAATGTTTTGTTTTAACATAACATGTAACAAATTTAATAATCAATTAGTTTTTAACAAGTTAAAATAACGATGGCATGATGGTGAATTTTAGGTGTATAAAAAAGTGCCTTCACTGAGACAGGGGTGAGGATTTATAAAAATTGTGTCCGTCTGCTGTTTCCTTTAACAAGAACTTAGCTGTTCTAAGTGAGTCCTTCAGCCGTGGTTTCATCAATTCTTTTGTGATGATTGCACGTCTTCACACAACCCGTCCAATGTAGCTGGTTAGTGTTGAATCCCTGCTCTTGACTCACACTAGTGGCGTAGAAACTTTAGTCTTGCAGCTTCGTACCACGAACTTTAGACAAAATAAAAAGAACAAATGCCTCTGCTAAGTACATTGGGTTGGAAGATTAACAGGCGCATTGTCGCGCTGTCCACCCACCAATGTTAGCCTCTCTGAATAATTATTCTCCCTGAGTAAACACAGTATAAGTCAGGGAATATGATTAGAAATCACCGTTATTCTTCTGGTTACCTTAGTGGGGAAAATATGTCTGGACAGCGCGAGGGCAATGGCTTGCCTGAATTACAATTAACAAGGTACATATATCTCACAAAATGATACTATACACTTTAGGCACATGTGATGTACTCATCACTCATCACTGCTGTATTCGGAGTCTGGGGTTGCTGCTACTTTCGCTTTTCTGTATGAACTAGCATGAAGCAATCACCAGCGCTTGCTGTATGAATATACTATTTTCACATGTTGAGGTTGCCAGCCTCATATAAAACCACTTAGCAAGAAAATCATGTCAAATTCACATTTGTAAAATATAGGTTCACAACTTACCCCAAATGGGATCTACAATCTCCTGGTACTGTTAGAATGGATACAGCTACTTAGGTTAGATGCTTCGAATACTTGGTCTGAGGTAATTTTAGAATCCCTCTTACGACTTGATCTGATTCCTTAAGTCTCCAGTCTTTGTATTTAAAAACGCGGGTTTACTTTTAAGTTTCAAAGTTGCCCAAATACTCTGTCCTGGTCCTGTCGTATGGAATCTAATTCCTATTCTTTTCTGGCTCTCTCTCAGGAGTTGCTACTTTGACGTTTAGCAGTGCAGTGTGTCTAAGTCTCAAATTGTTAGATTATAAATCTCAACTTTCGCTCCAAGTCCCATATGGTAATTCCGACGAATTTAATCTATTCCGTCTCTCAAATTAAACCAATCCAATCTCATCAGAACAGCCTTTTTTAGTCTAAACAACATCTGGAAGTCCTCTCAGTACAGCACAAGCACAAAATTAGGATTATATCAGAGCTGTGTGCTTTCTGTGCTTCTCTATGGCGCGGAGAGCTGGAGAGTTACAGAGAAGGAAATGTCGAAATTGTCCTCTTTTCACACAACATGCCTAAGAAAAATTCTCCGAATCTTTTGGCCGAATATCATCACCAACCAAGATCTGCTTACTCGGAGCAAGCAAGAAGACATGCACACCATCATAGCTGGCAGACGCTGGAGCTGGGTTGGCCATGTCCTCAGAAGAGACCCCGATGCCATCACAAGAACAGCTATGCTATGGACCCCTGAAGGAAAACGAAAGAGAGGCCGACCAAAAACAACTTGGTGGAGGACTGTGGAGACAGAGATGCAAAGAATGAACCAGAGTTGGGGCACTGTACGAAGGATGGCCGCCGACCGAGCAAAATGGAATCAATTACCAGGCGTAATGGCCACTGACTGCTTTGACGGTCGGCGGCTAAGGATCAAAGAAGAAGAAGAATCTCATTAGAACTATGTTAGATCATTATTAGCCCCCGCGTGTTTTAAAATATTTTAAAATTTAAACGCGTGACATCTTTCAAATATGTTCGTAATACTTCCGATTGCCCTGTATGCAATTTCACAAACACGTCTGTGAACTCATTTCATGCCCAACAAAATCTCCCCAGACGGGTTATCTGTATTATTGCTACAGAAATGGCCCAGCGGAAGCGATTATCTAATTATCACCTGTGTTTTCGTGCATCCACTAGACGGACAAATACGGATCGTCGGCAGCTTAGACAAACAATATGGCATTCTTTCCGTAATCTGCCGGGTCGTATTGTTATGGGGAGTGGTCGGGACCACCTTGGATCCCCCGTGACCGTCTTTATCAAAGGTGTCTAGACAACTTAAGTGATAAAAGTATTATCCTCTGACCTGTTCAGTTTGCTGTGCCATGCTATGATTCACATGGTGAAACGTAAATAAGTCTGGGAGCGGCTAGGCAAAAAAATGTAGGTGCATAACATATGTCGAATAATAGGACGATCGGTGAGGAAAATGAAGAAATAAATTGATACTGCCGGAGAGAACGAAAGTTATGAAAAGTACACAACTGATTTCGTCACAGTGGCCCGCGTAAAATTGTTTTGTGGCCCACGGTCATACAAAAAATATTTTCTTTAGTTATGTGGTATAATTAATACTGTTGAGATTAGTCTCTAAACGAGCAGGAGAAATGAGCATTAGGACTTACAAGCTGAGAGAGCCAGAAATTAAGACCAGATATCAGGGGCTTATTGCTGCAGCGGTGAGCAACACAGAAGAACAACCTGATGACTTGGAAACCCTCTGGATTAAATTCAAGGATATCATAAAGACAGCTGCTGCAGAAGCATGTGGTGAAGTCCGACTTGGGAACCAGAGAAAGAGGACACCTTGGTGGACAGAGGAAGTCAAAGAGAAAATAAGAGAGAAGAAAATGGCATGGAAACAATACTTAGGAGCTAAAAAACACAACAGGACAAATGGAAAAATATAGAGAATATGTGACACTCAGAACAGAAGTAAAGAACAAAGTGCTAGCAGCAAAACAGAAGTCCTGGGAAGAATTTGGAGAAAAGCTAGAAAAAGATGCACAAGAAAACCAGAAATTGTTCTATAAGACCCTAAAGAACATGAGGAAGGAAAAAACAATGCCCTCTCAAATTTATAAAGGACAAGCAAGGCAAATTGCTTACTGCCCCGAAGGAAGTAATGGAAAGATGGAAAGAATATTTCTCAGAACTCCTTGATGGTGAGCAAGGTCAAACATCAGAAATGATAACCACTAGCACAGAAGAGGAAACCAATGGTGATGAAGATGACATAAAGATGGAAGAACTGAAGGCAGCACTGGAGAAAATCAAGATGGGCAAAGCAGCAGGGCATGATGGTATAACACCAGAAATGGTTAAGTACATGGGAGCATCAGGCGACCTGTTACTCATAAGGGTCCTACAGGCAGCATGGTGCAACAAGACCATACCAAAGGATTGGGAGATCGCCATCATAACACCAATTTTCAAAAAGGGTGACAATCGACAGTGTGGAAACCATAGAGGCATATCCCTTCTCAGTGTCCCTGGAAAAATCTACTCTAGAATCCTAGAGCAGAGACTCCGACGCCTAGCTGAGCCACAATTGGATGAGGTCCAGTGCGGATTCCGAGCAAACCGAAGTACTCAAGACCTAATCTTCACACTCCGACAGCTGAGTGAAAAGGCCCTTGAGTATAAGAGTGAGATCCATCTTTGTTTCATGGATCTGGAAAAAGCGTTTGACAGGGTCCCTTGGAGCAAACTTTGGGACTGTTTGGCAAGGAAGAATATTCCAGCACCTCTGATTCATGCTATACAGAGCTTCTACAAGTCTTGCAGAAATTATGTGAGGACAGCAAACCATAAGTCAGAAGAGTTCAGGACCACCACTGGTGTAAGACAATGTGATATCCTATCACCTTACCTCTTCATACTCCTTATGGCCGATGTCATCAAGGCATGTAAGGAGAGAACAAGAAAGTATTCAGTGGGGTACTGGAACATGAGACAGGTCTATATTTCAGAGCTGGCATTTGCTGATGATGTTGCCCTGATTGCTAAATCAGAGGCACATCTCCAATCCAACCTGCAAGTCTGGAAGGAAGAGCTGGAGAAGAGAGGGATGGTCATAAGCAGCTCTAAAACAAAATCTATGGTGATATCACGAGAAGAAAGAAGACATCAGATTAAGCTGGGAGAACAGGTCCTGGAGCAGGTCGACCACTTTAAATACCTCGGAGCTATTATAGACCGAAAGGGAGGCATCAAAGAAGAGTTGGCCACTCGAAAAGCAGCAGCTGGGAGACTTTTTCAGACCATAAATCGAGGATTCCTCAGCAAGAGAGAGGTTGGTAAGAAAACGAAGATGGCTATATACCGCTCCACCTATGTCCCAGTCTTGACATATGGATGCGAGTCATGGGCAATGACTACAACCCATAAAAGCCAGATCCAAACCTCAGAAATGAGGTATCTGAGGAAGGTGGTTGAAGTAACAAGAAGAGACATGGTACGCAACCAGACGATACGTCAAGCCTAAAATGCCACCCCCAACAGACCCAAGTAGAACAGTCCCAACTAAGATGGTTTGGCCATGTCTGCAGAATGGGAGAAGATCGGCTACCACGACAAGCATGGGAAACAAAGAGCCAAGGATCCAGACCCCGAGGACGACCCAGAGTCCGCTGGGAGGACAACATTAGACAATCTTTGAAGGACCGAGGACTAGAATGGAACCAGGCCAGGAGGAAGACAGCTGATAGAATAGTCTGGCGCTCTCTCTTCCAAACCTCTACACCTCACGGTAGAAGGGGAACGACTAAGTAAGTAAGTAAGAGATTAGTCTCAAAACGTCCGGTGCAAAGCTTTGTTTTACTGCCTGCAGTCAGCATCCGAAATTATTGACATTGACATCGAGACCCTGGTTAAAGAAAATCCACACACCTAAACTTACCGTGAGGACGTAAGAATGAAACTAAAATTAATTCCCGAGAAATTCAATGCTTATTGTAATTTTTATTTTATTTTTAATTTCGCACTCTTCGATGTTCGTCCATTTATCACGGAACTTTTATTTTAAATAAATTTAAAAAAATCATGAATGGCCCGCGAACTTTACATTTTTGGTTTATGTGGCCCTCGGGGTTGAATGTTGGACCACCCAGATATAGAGGTACAGAAAATTAAGTGGTTTGTCCATTTCTTGAGAATGGAGCACGAGAAGTTATCACTACGTGCCTACAACATTATAAGATCAGGTGTCAGGGAATCGGGGTGACCAAGAGGAAGGCGAACAGAACATCACAGACATCCTACAAGAACAACACGGGGCTCACAGCAGCCGAGGCGACACACTTGACCCAAGAACGCAAACTGCAGCTCCCTACTACGCTTCACGGCATCAGTGGAATTAGAAAGAAGAGTAAACGTAAAGTACCCAGACCTTAAGAAAAGCTAGCAATCTACGACAGTGTCGGCTGACTTCTGTTTGTCTGTCTCATTGACTTTCAAGACATTGTAGTGGGCGATATCAGTATATTATATTCACGGCAGTGAACCTCCAGTGAAGAGAGGATATATAGTTGATGAAGACTAGCTGCCTTATATTCATGGTGCTTTCTTCCCCCCCCCCCCCCCCCCCCCCCGCCCAAATATAAGTATATGCTAAGATCGCCAATGTGGAACCGATGATAAGACCAAGACAAGCCCCAGTGGAACAAGAGATGAGAATAAGACGCCGGAGATGGATAGGACACACATTGAAGACACCTGTCGATAGCATTACAAGGCAGTCCTTGAATACACCGAGATGATAACTGGAGATAGGCAGGAAGGGCACGAAGATGACACGGAAACACCTTAATTTGGTTTATTAAGGTAAATTTTTGCCTCGTGTTAGCGAGGGGGCGCTGCGCTCAACCTAGACACAGAGTCAATCGTTTATATTACCGCGCTTGTCCTGAAATGAAATACCTGGCGGTCTGGTTGAAGTAAAAGATCTTGATCTGATGTCACAGGACAGGAGGACTTGACATGGAGGTTTGTTGGAGGCCCCGTACTCCTTGGAAGTTGAACGATGTGTCATTATGCATGTCGTACAAGGTGACTAATATGGAGGTAACACATGAGGCTGACAACCTCATCATGTAAAAACAAATTGCCCCACAAACCACTGGTCAAGAGCATGTGAAAGCTTGGTGCAGGCCTCCTGCACGAGGACCATCTGCATAGGTGGTTCCATGAGGTGGACAGAGAACAGTGATGATGATATATCAGTATATTCCCTGATAGGCCTACTCTTTACAATTTCCAACTGCCGTGGGATTTTTAACGTGCGCAACTTGCACACGGGACCTCCTATTTTTTTTTCACCCTTATTCGAGAAGGCTAGACATCCAATCTCACTACCCAAGATACCTGGGGGGAGTATGACATCATTAGGACCACTGGTTCTGAGAAAAAATTCCATAAATTATATATTCCCTCACACAGGGAATCGAACCCGGTACCTCTAGAATTCGAGGCGGACGCCATACCTCTTAGCCACTCCGACTGGCAAAACTTAAAAATTAGAAACCTACCCACCACAAAAATATGTATAGAATGTGTGATTCCTATATACACACATTGGGATTCTCGTCGGTGCTACGGAGTTCGTGCACTGTACTGAGATCCTCCTTGTGTGATCTAAGGGAGGACATCTGAGCACTGATGGAGTCGTCCAAGTGCAGCGAAGATAGTCCTTAAAACCAAAACCAGTATATTTCCTGCTTCAGATAACCTTTCAACCAGTGTGTGGCGCACTATCTTACTTTACCCCCGACAGTAGCAGTTGTCATTGTAGATTGATTTCAAGACTGTGGAATATGATGTGACATATGCGTATAATATTTATGCCATAATTTTAAACCTTGCCTTACCAACAGCGGCGGTGGGAACTTAGCGAACCATATATTAACTCCCTACGTAAACCACAAATACAGGTTCCGATTGACGTGATAGAGTGTATAATAATGCTCGCTTTGAAAATGGCGTCTCAGTTGTCTGTTGTTACAGTCGGATGTGACGTCACACTTAATCAAGACGTGCCCTCTAGTTCCGGCATCCAACTTGCGTCATTCACTGCTCGCGCTAAGACTGCTTGTCCTGGTGACGCCTGTATTCCCGTCTCCTGTCTCGTCTTGTCGAGTCGATATGGTCTTAACAGAGGCCCTGCTGATCAGTAGAGCGTCGATTACCTGAACTAATTGGACCAAGGTTTGTTCGGTTACACAAGTAGTCCGGATAATCAAACATACACGAGATTACCCAGTTTATACGAAACAAAGTGTAGTTAGACCTACAGTTAAATTATTGAAGGCAAGGTTATTACTCCCGCATTTTGAAGTGAGAAGTATTTTTTTTAATTAAAATAATTGATTTATGGAAATGACACTTCTTCTTCTTCTTCTTCTTCTTCCGTCCTTAGCCACCGACCGTCAAAGCAGTCAGTGGCCATTACGCCTAATGGCGTCTTAGGGCAACAGCAGATAGGTTTTCTTTGCCATTGTTTCCCATCACGCCTATTGGCGTCTTTAGGGCAACGGCAAATCAATCCATTTGCTGTTGTTTCCGTAATCGAAGTGACTGGCAAACGGGTGATCACACATTATAACCAAAAGGTTTTGAAGGAACAATGTAAGCTATGTTTATTTTGAACTTCCCTAATTGTTTTACATATTCTACTATAAATCCATTTTTTAACATAAACAGAAATAAACAGACACAAGTAATCTCAGAGAAATAAAATTATAATGAAACTTGTGAAATTTTACTTTCTAAAATATGTATGTAATCTTAAATTTATCTTTGAACCATGCGAGATTGTCTAGTAGATTTTCTTCGCAGCGAGATCTCTCATCTACTTTAATAGCAGTATCTCAGAAGTACTGCATTAAGACTGTCGCTCACACCATGGCGTTGCAGTGTGGCAGCCTTGGTGCTGATAACTGACGGCTCGGAAAATCGACGTTCTACTGTAAATTAATGTCCTATTACACTGACAAACAACATTTTTCTTTCTTATATAAGAATAAGTGTTCTTATGTCAGTTTTTTGAGCTGATTTCAAATTTGAAATCCGTTTATCTCTATCACGTCAGGTTTTTAAGATATTTGTGAATACATATATTTTTGGGAAACCGTTATGTGCTCCGTTTCATTTTTACTACATAACTTATTAAAAATTAATAAAATGCAAAATAATTCCACTTTTTATACTGCTAAAAGATGCATGACATATGTTACGCTATTTTTCCAATAGTTACTGTATTTTGAAATAATTCTGAGCGAAATATGGCTTCTAGAAGTTGTAGAAATTCGGCTGATCTGTTCTGTTACGTGTGCGGATATTTTACCGATCGTGTTCACCAGAAAACTTTACACCATTACTAAAGAAAGCATATGAACTTTATTTCGATTCGAAAGTTGATGATGCAAATAAATCTTGGAAGCCAAATGCAGTTTGTTCGACTTTGTGCAAATACATTGGCAGGTTGGTTACGAAAATCGCCGAAGCATAAGTCGATGCCTTTTGGAGTGCCAGTAATATGGCATGAACAAGACAAATCACGCTACTGATTGTTACTTCTGCTTGACAAATATCCATGGTTTCACTTTTAAAACTAGAAAGTCTGTGGTTTATCCAAATATTGAATCGGTTTTGAAACCAGTGCCTCGTGATCCAATCACGTGTCCGATCCCAGTTCCACCAGAACAATATCCGTTGGACGTGAATGAACCATCAGAAAGTGATAGTTTACCTGCTTTAGAAACTAATTCTGACTCGGATTATATACCGGTGAATGATGGTGTTCACTTAATTAACCTTTCAGATCTAATACGTGATCTCGCTCTTACCAAAGGACAAGCGGAATTACTCGGTTCGCGACTCAAAGAATGGAATCTTTTAGCACCCAATACTTTGATATCTAAATTTCGTCATAGACACAGAGAACTTGTTCAATACTTTGAGATGGATGATGACATTTGCTATTGCAAAAAATGTAAACGGTCTAATGGTGCACCTCGGTCACGAGCACATAGTCAATGAATGGCGACTTTTCATCGACTCTTCCAAGACTAGTCTAAAAGCCGTGTTATTGCATAACGGAAATTTATTTTCATCAATTCCAGTCGCCTACTCTGTTCATATGAAAGAAGCTTATGACAATATGGCTATACGTTTGGCAAAAATAAAGTACAATGACTACCAATGGCGGATTTGTGGAGACCTAAAGGTCATTGCAATTCTCACGGGCATGCAGACTGGGTATACTAAATTTTGTTGCTTCCTATGTGAATGGGACAGCCGCAACAGACAGGAACATTATGCAAGAAAGGTGTGGCCTATCAGGGATCGTATGCAGCTCGGGCATAAAAATGTAATACACGAGCCATTAGTTAACAAAGACAGCATCATTTTACCACCGTTACATATAAAGTTGGGGCTCATGAAGAATTTCGTAAAAGCGTTAGATAAAATGAGCAAAGCTTTCACTTATCTTCGAGAAAAGTGTCCGCAAGTTAGCGATGCAAAGATAAAGGAAGGTATCTTTGTAGGACCTCATATTAGGAAAGTTATTGCAGACAAACAATTCAAGAACTTGTTACATGGTAGTGAACTTCACGCATGGATGGCATTCAAATCGATCGTCGATAACTTTCTGGGAAATCACAAATCTGTCGACTATGTGCATATTGTTAAGCAGTGCATAGATGCATACAGAATTATGGGCTGTAACATGTCCCTCAAAATCCATTTGCTCGATTCCCATCTTGACTTTTTCCCTGACAACCTTGGCGAAGTCAGCGATGAACATGGAGAACGATTCCATCAAGATATCGCCGTAATGGAGTCACGTTATCAAGGACGGTGGAGTGTGACCATGCTTGCCGATTATTGTTGGATGTTTCATCGCGATGTACCACATGCCATTCACCGACGAAAGTCGACTGCAAAGAAATTCAAGCCTACATAACTGTTATACTTCTTGTACGAATGATGTTATAATACTGTATGCGTTGTTAAAAAAACTTCAATTGCGTATTTCTCGAGATCCCGACCTGATAGAGAAAAACGGTTTGCAGATTTAAAAACAGCGCATTAAAATTGACCAGAAAAACATAGAAATGTTAGAGAAAGAAAAAAAAATTTTTTTTTTGTTAGCCAGTGTTATTGCCAGCTGATAGTTAGAAATAATTTATGGCCCCTTAATTGCTTAACACCCCACAATGTTAAACCCCGTCATAGCGTATCGACTGCTTCTTAGGTTGTACGAGTAGGTAAAAAAAAAGGTAAAGGATCTCATTACATGCCCATTGAGCCATACTGGGAATATGGGGTATACCGGAATATGGTGTTAGGCCCGTATTTTCTTAACCATACGGCACACTAGGGGGGATGTGGTCGGGTTGTGCGTGTGTGTGTGTGGATAAATAAAATAAAGAGGGGTGAGGGGAAAGGAAGCTCATGATATAGATCTGGAATATTACTTTTAATGAGATTCCTATTACAGCTGTATTGAATTTTCATGACAGTTTTTACGTCTGTAATTAACTGGCTAAGATGAATTGACGAGCAGAAATAATGTCTACTCTCGAGGAGGGAGACGGTACCCTTAGGGCAAGCCATGTTTAACGTTTCTGTCTGCACCGTTTTCTGTTTTGATTAGATATCTTGCTTTCGTGTCGAGATTGGGCACGTATGTTTGGTATTATGTTAAAATGCTTTTTATGCTGCATTCCTCTGGTTTCACTTCCATTCACACAACCACTCGTTAGGTTGCACCCACATACTCACTCACTCATCCATCCCCCACCTACCCAATTACGCAGTACTCACTCTTTCACTCACCACTCGCTCGCTTACTCACTCACTCACTCGCTCGCTCACTACTCATTCATTCACTCACTCACTTTCACTCACCCACCCACTTACTCACTCACCCACCCACTAATCCCACAAAATCGCTCGCTCACTCATTCATTTACAAAATACTCACACTTTCATTCACTCACTCACTCACTCACCTCTCTCACTCACTCATTTACGCAGTACTCGCACTTTCACTCACTCACTCACTCATTTATGCAGTACTCACACTTTTACTCACCCACTCACTCACTTACTCATTTATGCAGTACTCACACTTTTACTTACCCACTCACTCACTCCCTCACCCACCCACTAATCCCACAAACTCACTCATTTACGCAATACTCACACTTTCACTCTCTCACTCACTCACTTACTCACTGACTGACTGACTGACTGACTGACTCATTCACTCACTCACTCATGCAATACTCACACTTTTACTCACTCACTCACTTACAAAACACAGAGACCTCTTAAAAACTGTTTTGCCGGATGAGAGTTTAGAATGATTGTCATGACTTGCTCGTGAAAACTGAAGGACAGTTGCTAGTGGTACGGATATTAAATCAGATTGTGACAACATAGACCTCAGTCGCAAATTGTGAGTGAACCTGGGGTAATGTTGTTACCATTTTTTTGTTCTTACTATCCGTGCACTTCTGTAGGTCAACGCTCTAATATTGTCTGAAAGTTGTCCTTGTGCTGTGTATGTGTAAAAATAACATCATCATCGTCATCATCATCATTGTCAGACAACTACTTATACTATGGATTTCAATATCTAAACACTTTCATTCTTGGCTCGCACCACTAGAGGACGACCACAGCATACAGTAGCTGACAATAATTAACCATAACACTTCTACCAGGTAAGTTCCCTTTTAATAATGCACTGCACACAAAGAAGCCCCACACGGCTCATAATACATATGAAATACACTGACCACAAATGCCAATACAGCTTGCACTACTAACAACTTAACATATAAGTATCATACCCACTGGTATGGCCATCCTGAATGGACATCACAATGACTTTCGCTCACCGGCGAACTTATGTACTAAGATCAGGCAAAACTAAATCATAAATGACTCAACATCACCGGTCTAAGGAAATGCCACTAGAAAAATACATTAACACTCTAGCATTATCCACTACAATCCAAAGATCGCATGAAGAAAAGGCAAGCACTAGATCTGAACAACAATGGCGAACTCTCTCCAGCAAAACGCTGACAGGGAACAAAAAAAAAACGACCTATCCCGGTCGATGGCCAGACAGTCAACTAACTTTTTGCGCCAGAATTTGTTTCTTCTTCCCTTCCGGTCAACTGACCAAACGGGTTTTTTCATTATCTCAATGTTGCCACTCACAGCGTGACCAACTTAATATTTTGTCGAACATATATACTGTGACAATCATCATAGTCATTATCATTCTTTATCTCTACGTGGAGCATACGCATTTAGTCAGCTCACAGCAAGGTCTCCTGTCTTGTGCCATCCGTTCTACGGTATTTAAATAGGAGGGTATGGCAAACATGTTAAGATTCGATGTAATCATAAGACGACGTTTCTTAACTGTTTGTGGTGGATTGGTAAATCATGATAACTAAATTTATCATTTGTAAAATTGTATGTGACATTCTTTCTTAATATTTTACCATAGGATATAATTTTGTGTACGATTATATGGTGCATTCTGCCTGGTGTCACAGCACATCAACCAGGCAGGCAGACACTCCTGTACGCCGGTAGCGGAACACTGGGCTAAAGGATACAAGGGCCTGGTCATCGGCAGAATCTAGATCAGGGGTGGGCAATACAGGAGCGGTGAATATCTACTTTGGAACCACCGAGCTGTCTAAAGTTCTAAATAATGTCTGTTTTCATGTTTCAGAGTATTTAGAATTTGGAATAAGTGCAGCGTTTATGTAGATTTGACTCTGCTGGACGATCTACTTCCTGCTATTCCATCGACAGAGAGGTGGAAAATTCTAACGAAATAATATTTTACCCAAAGCTAACTCACTATAAACAAAAGATCGCCTCCTACGTTATGTACTCGTAGTTTACGAGTAAAGTGATTTTTATTTAGCTAGCTGGCGAGTTTTCACTGGGAATGTTGTGAAAGTACCTTTAAAGCACTTTTAAGATCCGGAAGGACGAGAAGGTTAGTCCGCAGTTTACATAGATGAACAATTGATCTCCCAGCCACCCAGAGTTCTATCGAAACACCCACTGGGATCCACAGGTATATCAAGATGGACCTGATGCCGACCCGTGTTCTAGATCTTGCAGCTGTTTAATCAAAGTCTACCGCATTCTTCTTCTTGCTACACTCTCAAACGTCAAATTTGAAAATGTTTAAAGAAAACAGAGGTCGACTTGAGGTTGTTTGTATCTCGATAGATCTTGTCCAAGGATGGTGCTGGTGACGGCCATTTGTGCTGTCTCTGTTCTCATATGTTGAGCGTTTTTGCAGCAGATGTTCAATGATCATTTGATCGGTGCCACAGTTACACGCATCGAAAGTTCCTATCTTTATGTATGTTGAATTGATGGTATCTCAATCTGGTGTGCCAATTTCTGATGGTTCGTGCTTTCACTGTCCGGTCTATAGACGGTAGGAAGGAGAGATGGTGACACATCTGCCGCGGAACTCCAGTTCTTATTTTATGTTTGCCGTATTGCGTTAATGAACTTCACGTGTGTCGTAAAAGGCGACTGATATGAGGTTGTGCATATGGCTGGCAGGTTCCTATGTAAAACGAATTTCTACAGAAACCACCCCTGCGGTATCACGTGACTGATTTGGTCAAGGCTTCTTGCATCGGGACCACCTGCAGTAGTGGTTCCAATGCTCCACAAGGAGAAAAAAAGGAAGTGAATTAATCAACTAATTAATACTAATTTGTACTAATTAGTACTGAACAGTGCTTCCAAATTGGTCTAAACTGTTGAATGGCTCTCTTCGAAAGTTCTGTAAACCAATGAACGTGTACTCATTTTCATATTAGGACATTATGACACCTTCCACTTTCTGTTGTTTATTTAACTAGCCACTCTTTCGTTGGTTGTTTACTTTTCTTTTTGCATTTCTACCAACTAACACACGAGTACATGCTAACCTTCCTTCCTTCCTTCCTTCCTTCCTTCC
>JAMPIV010014886.1:0-130745 GCA_024509875.1 Oreohelix idahoensis
ACATTAATGGCATGTACTTGAAGACTGCGATGGCGTGTCTTTCAGACAGCTTCGCTTGTTCTTTGAATTCCTTTCATCGCGCTCGATCATTGCAATGTCCCGACTGATAGGCGAGCATCATACTGATAGCAGTGGGGACGGGTGTGATAGGCGACGACACTGCTTTAGCTGATTGTTGGGGCAAACCGTGGATATTGACAATGCGGGATTGGCTTAAACGTCATTTATTGCGGTGATGGTTTCACTGTGGTTAGGGGTTTTTATGGCTGGAACATCTGTTGGTTTTTGAAGCAGGTATATGTTTCCCTTGATTTTTCTTCTGACCTGTTTGGTGCTGACCGTTAGCACCGTTAACAATGGGCACATAATTTGCACACTGTTGTTTTTGCCTAGTTAGAATGAGGCTCCCACTTCACAGTGTTTCTTGGCTTTCGGAACATCACACAAAGCTACGCGTTTCTTTCATCTCTCTTTCCGAATCTGTCGTCTGATTTCATTTTGTGGACAATTTCAAATGCATTTACAACGACAGGAGGTGAGTCATCTGCTGAAGAAAAACAGGTACGTTTGCCAGCTGGCTTGAATCAGCCGCGGATAAGTACCAAACAGCATGGAATGCCAAACAGTTTACAACTGAGGACCAGCGAGATCTATTAACTAAAAGTCTCCTTTCATACTTGCTGGAATATGCCGAGGCCAGTACCCATTAGGGAGGGAAATACTGGTATAAAGTATTCGTCAGTGTGAAGCTAGACAGTTGCCTAAACGCTCTGAACTCAAATGTTTGTGATGTATTGTCAGTCAGTTGTAAAATGGAGATATAAATTAGTTCTGACGTAGAATAGCGGCGAACGATTCTTGGCTTTCTAATCAGGGACCTGAGGATACATCTGTCAAAGTTATTGAGCAGCCACCCTGGTCATGAGCTTTGCAGGAAGCCAAAGGAGAAAGCATACATCTTAGTCCATAGTAGCAACCCGTGGGTGCGGCACCAGAACTCATTAAAAGATCGAGCAGTAGTGAGTCATCTTGTGTACGTAACCAGTCTCAGTGGCAATTTATAAGAGATTCTTCGAATTCTTCTCGGGCCTCAAGATAGCTCAAACAGCAAACTTGTTACCACCCACTAAAATGACAATTAGCGTAACACCACCTAAAATTGACAGGCACGGCAAATTTACCATCTGTCGGATAACGTCTATCTCAGATCGTGAGAACATCTCAATACTACTTCGTAAGGTGAGACCTATTCCGCCAATTTTCTTGTCTTGCTGAGTCATTAGTACAAATACCAGTTTTCAGAGCTTGAACAAAAAAAAACCCGTATTACCTCATATTACCACTACACAACTGACACACATAGGGATACTTTTGTATGATCAAGTATATGCGTCTGAACAAGTAATCATCCAGTTAAAAAACTTCTGTATCATAATCAGTCGTCTGTGAATCTAAATATGACTTGTGATATCCTGTTCCCTGGATAGATTGTAATTTGAATCAGGACACATATACATTCATGACAGCACTTGGAGATTGTACATATTGTGTCATTTGAGGAAAAGTTATCGGAGAATGACTCTAATTTAAAGATATCCTCTTAACGTCAGTGTTTTATGTATTGTGATGTCACAGTGATTGTCTATCCTGATGTTTGCTTGCTGCCAACTTCTATCTCTCTCTATTAAATCTTTCTTCCATCTAGTCCTGTTTCTGTTACTTTGAACTTAACACTTCATCATACACATACTCCTAGTGACATTATAACGTAGTCATCACACTATCTCCAGATGTAATTCTTGACTGTAGGTCATCGACCTATTGGCAGCAAGCTGACAGGTTATCTATAATCAACACTACTCTGTAACTCAGAGTCATTGATACCTTTCACAGCTGATCGTCAGTCCAGTACACTAAGTCCCCTATAAATATACTACGTAACATACCCACTGTAACCACAACCATTTTCAGTACAAGAAGACACCCCATCGTAGTAGAAGTGAACGGGTGTAGTACGTAGTTTCAAATACAATTTTTGAACGAAGCTTTTAGCTCCATTAAACATATATTCAATGTTGGGTAGACTTCTTAGGACTTGCTGACAAAGAATATTTTAAGTGTTCCAGCACATATAGTCTAATACATTTAACAAATCTATCAAGCCAAAATACTATGTCGGTACTATTCTGTCTGACAAGGGACAAGAGTAACATGCGTTTGCTTCTACAACTGGCGTGTTTGATAGCACTGCTTTAGAGCGAAATGAGGCTCACCTACGCTAAATCTCGATTCTTCAACCTCCATTGGCTAGTAATAATATGTAAGATGTCGTAAACAATGACTTATCGACTGTTTTTAAAATATTTTGTTGTATTTTTGGCTGTTAACAAAAAACAAATTTGGTAGGAAGGTACTTTTTCAAAGGCTGTTGTTAAACATGGTCCATGCATTGGCTAGAAACCTGTTTGACTTATAGTCCAATTAGGAGCGTCAGTTCAGTGCCACTTTTTGAAAGATAAGCTGGTCACGGAGCACCATATTACCTTTCGTTTTCCACCGTAGAAGCAAGTGCGTTGAGATACCCTGAACCACTCTTTATAGTTTTTCTAACGTTTTATTTTAAAGCGTTGGACAGAGGCAGATCGGCAATTGTGCCATTAACTCATCGCCATCTCTTCAGAATTTGTCCTGTTTTACTTGTACTTCATCATAGGTATCTCCTTGAGTCTAAGTACTTTCAAGAAAGACATATTGATATTTTCGGCTCTACACGGTTGAGGTGTAGACTAATTGAATGTGCCAATTGACTCAAATTTCGAACCTAGTTCTGCCTGCGACTATACGTGTGTGGTTCAGCTCTATTCAAACACAGAGGCATTGAAGCCATAGTGACTAATTGCGCCACAGTAAGAACAAAACTTGTCGGAAGAGGAGTACTCAACTGTCATGGGATTAGCACATTTCAATAGTACATGTACAACCTGATCTATTGAATACTAAGGAAATAATGCTGGAATTGCAGTGAGGCATGATACGACCATCTAGGAGATGCGAATCTGGTGTTATATTGTTTCTAGCTGAGATGGCAAGTCCAGTTGGCTATATTCCGGGCGCTAAACTGAACGCTTGTTCTCGATTATGTATGAGTGAAATTCACACCAATTATTGGAAATAGCGTATGGCGAAGCGATCTACCTGTTCTGAAGTATGTAGAGGCTATACCTTCCTTGTTTCATATAACAGTGGCTACTAATAAGTATATCAAAGCAGCCACACTGGGTCTGAGTCTGTAGCTGACTTCCTCGAGGCTGGTAGCAAATAGCCTTTTTCCATAGGATCAACTTTGATACACGAGTCAACAAATGTTGTCTCTTGTCTGTTTCTCGAAGACTAAGTCTTGTGCCGTAAGCAAGCGAGATTTTGCAGAGAGCCATTTGTTCCAGCCGCCCACACAGGTGAAGATAATTATTTTCCGTTTTGGCCAGAGCAGCTCTAAATCTTCTGTAAATACCCCCTCTAACTGACTGTACATTGCGAGTAATCAAGAGGACATTTTTTATCCTTTTGTTCTATCTATTTCTTCTACTATTCATCTTTTTTTCAATATTTTTTTTTATATATAACACTAGAGGGCCCTTGATGGCAGCTTCATAGACTTGGACATAAAAAAGAAAGTATAGACAAAAGCATAATGGGATATAACACTCTGTGTAAGAAAAAAAAGAGAAATGAAAAAGTGATTTTATCAGACGATAAAATTCTGTATATATAGTAAATAAAAGAAACCCAACATATCCAGGAATAAATTTTCTGAATAGTTTCATTAATCGTGTGTAAAAGAAACAATTTACATGGGTGGATCGTCTGTGGGGATGAAAATAAAATAATATTTATTGTTCTAAGGGGTGAGGAAGGGATAGTGAATTATTCGAAGGGGAGGAAAGCTCACTTAGATGTTTGACAGACATTTAGACATCACCCAGTTGTAGAAGGTTTACGACCTTTACGACTTACTTGTAATATTCGGGGGGGGGGATCTATCATTGTAATTTGGCTTTATGAGGGGATTTGGGATCTCGCGTGGCACGGAATAGATTTTGACTCAATGAAGGGTGTTTTATCGTTGTTGTTTGATGTATTTTACAGATCTAGTTGTGTGAATATCTGTTGGGTGGTGTTTTGGTATTCGTTCTGAACATGAATTTCAGGTGGACATTGGATGTGTTATGGGTTGTTCGATCGTGCAGGAATCGTGGGAGAACTTGGTGGACCAAATAGTTGAATTGCTTCGTCGGCAAGTGTTTGTAGGTTGCTCTGCGTTTCAAATTTCGCTAATGGACTTGTGTCTATGGTCATGTGGTTCCGTGCCATTAGTTTGTTGAGTTACTTGTGATTGCAGAATAGACCCATTGTTTCATATAAATTCATAAACGAGTTTTTTGACAATTCCTGTTGTAGATGAAAAAAAAATCGTGTCAAGGAAAGGTTTATAGAGTGTACTGGTATTGTCCGACAAAAAATGTGGGCGCAGTGAGTAATGAGAAAAAAGGTGTGGTGTCACACTTTCACACATGCCTTGGTCTCTAACGTAATAGACAGTCTTAAGTATGTGGTCTGGCTCTTTTTCTTAAGATGTATCACATACATTGACGCTAAGATAAGATAGTAGGATAACTCCCGTTAGCTAGAAAAAAACGTGGATTGGTGTAATGAATTGAAGACCTCTATGGTGTGTTCCCGGTGTTTATTGATGAATGTGGTTCATTGTTTTCGTTTTTTCTTTTTATCATTGTGTTGTGATAAATAGTGGTTGTTGTACTGATCCCTCAAGGTGTAAATTAGCATCTTATGTGCCCCACTTGATCATCTTTTTAAAGGTCATTAATCATTCCAAATTCCTTTGTCCCCCCTTAATCTGTTTTCTACAAGCCAATAGTTATTTCCCATAGAACGAGCGTCCTGTATCATAAACTGTTGTCGATGTTTCAAATTCTGGTTGGATGGGTGTGTCGAGGTTCGTTGGGGTCATTGTTATTAATGGTGTGTTCGGTACGTTAGTCGCTTTTTTCAAATTAAAAGTAAATTTCAGAGGTTCTTTTTTATTGTTCTACTTGAGATGGATTTTGTTTCTTCATACAAAGTTTCAAATCTATGTCTTTTTAATATTTTCTTTAATTTATCTGAGCCCCCCACACCAAATGACAATAAGTTTTCATTGTTCCACATTGTTCCTTGTGTTGTTGTGTTTTGTGAAATGTCGCAGCCACCTTGATCCCGAAAAATTGTTTAGCAGTCATGTACGAAATCCCTCTTGGGCTCATTTTTACTTATACTGGAAGTACTGCATAATTGGGTAATATACCAGACTTTGCATTGACAGTGTTCCATAAAGCATAATTTCATCTATCCAGATTTACGGAAGAAGGGTCCTTATGTGTTGGGTCTAAAGATAGCATATCAGAAGTATCTTAGATTAGTTTAAACCCCCTTTTAGAGGATTTAGGGTGGTGAAACGAGTTGTGAGGCACAGTTACATTTTTAAATGTGAACCACGTCTTAAAAATTGGTGTTTGGGGGTGAGTTTCAAGATTTAGGAACCATGTTGTTTCTCAAATAGGGGGTCCCGCTCTTTCTCATGACCTTGTGGAATATACACCATATTTGTCTGTTTAAAAGTCTCCATCCCAATATTCCTCTTGGGTTTTGTTACCCCCCTATTCCCTAACTCACCTATTTAAACCCCACTCCCTACTTTATTCATAACGAACTATAGGACTCTACTATACCAGTGTATGTGCTTCATTTGATAACTTCTTTTTGTGCAGTACGAACGGGAAAAGCACTTGTTTCCCGTGATCCTTTGTTGGTTGAGGTCTTTTTTTCTTTGTCTTCTATTGACATCCTCTGAAGACCAGGAAAATTATGAATATGAGGCCCTACTGAAATCTTTTCTCCTCCTCAACAAATTTGACCCAGTAATCAACACTGTCTCCTCAAACCTTCTTCTTTTTCTTCTTTACATTCCTCGGTATCATTGGTGACAAGAAAATCCCTGGTGACTTTACCTGCAATGGGGTTGGGTGGGTGGGTTTCATTGGGTGATGTGTGGGAAAAATTGGGCTTTTGAGTTGTCTGAAGGGAACTATTGTGGGGGCAATTGATGTGTGTATTGGGAATGTATTGGGATTGGGGTGTTACCATACTTTAGCAGGAGTTATGGTTGTCAGGAGGTTTATAGGGGGGGGAATAGGGGACAGATGTGAGGGTTTTTTTGTGTGCAATGGTGGGGGGGGGGTGTTTTAGGTGGGGTGGGGGTGTTGTATAAGTAAAATGGAAGGATGATAAACCATAGATATTTATTTTGTTAATGGTGTTTGATTAGGGGTAATGGGGGGTTTTGGGTGTTTTTTTGGTTTTTAAGGGGGGGGGGGTTTGGTTGGGATGGGTTTTTTATGGGTGGTGTGTGTAATTTGGTGTTATTGAATATTTGGTTGTGGGGGTTGGGTGTTGGAAGGGGGGGTTTAAAGGGTAAGATTATGTTGGGGGTTTGTTATTTAGGGAGGTGTTATGGTGGGGTAGTGTTATTGGGTGGGTTTGGGGGTATTTTGTGTAATGACCAGATGGTGGGGGTTGGTCTATGTTGAGTTTTTTGTGTAGTTTTTGTGGTTTTTGGGGTATGGGGGGGGTTGGGGGGGTGGGTGGGTGTGTTTTTGGATTTGGTTTGGGTGGGGGGGGGGGGGGGTTAGGGGGGGGGGGGGGGGGGGGGGGGTGGTGGGGGGGGGGGGGGGGGGTTGGGGGGGGGGGGGGGGGGATTTGGGGGGGGGTTTTGGGGGGGGGGGGGGGGGGGGGGGGGGGGGGGTTATTGGGGGTTTTGGGGTGGGGGGGGGTTGGGGTTGGGTGGGGTGGGTTGGGTTGGGGTGGGGGGGTGGGGGGTGGGGGGGGGGGGGGGGGGGGGGGGGGGGGGGGGTGGGGGGGGTGTGGGGTTGGGGGGGGGGGGGGTTTTGGGGGGGGGGGTTGGGGTTGGTGGGGGTTTGTTTGGGTAGGTGGGGGGGTTTTTGGGGGGGGGGGGGGGGGGGGGGGGGGGGGGGGTTTGGGGGGGGGGGGGGGGGGGGGTTGGGGGGGGGGGGGGGGGGGGGGGGGGGGGGGGGGGGGGGGGCGGGGGGGGGGGGGGGGGGGGGGGGGGGGGGGGGGTGGGGGTGGGGGTGGGGGGGGGGGGGGGGGGGGGGGGGGTGGGGGGGGTGGGGGGGGGGGGGGGGGGGGGGGGGGGTGGTGCGGAGAGGGGTTGGGTGGGGTGGGGGGGGGGGGGGGTTTTTTTGGTTTGGGGGGGGGGGTGGGGGTTTGGGGGGGGGGGGGGGGGGGGTGGTGTTGGGGTTTTTGGGGGGGGGGGGGGGGGTTTTTTGTGGGGGGGGGGGATGGGGGGGGGGGGGGGGGGGGGGGGGGGGGGGGGGGGGGGGTTGGGGTTGGGTTTGGGGTGGGGAATTTGTTTTTTGGGGGGGGGGGGGGGGGGGGGGTAGTTTTTTGGGGGGGGGGTTGGGTGGGGGGTGGGGGGGTTGGGTGGGGGGGGGGGGGGGGGGGGGTTGGGGTGGGGGGGGGTGGTTTGGTGGGGGGGGGGGGGGGGGGGGGTGGGGGGGGGTTTTGGGGGGGGGGGGGGTTTGGTTTTGGGGGGGTTGTGGGGGGTGGTTTGGGGGTTTTTTGGGGGGGGTTTTGGGGTTGTTTTTTGGGGTTTGGGTTGGGGGTTTTGTGGGTGGGGGGGGGGGGGTGGTTTGGGGTGTTTTGGGGTTGGGGGGTTTGTGGGGGTTTTTGGGGGGGTGGGGGTTTTTGGTTGGGGTTGGGGGGGGGGGTTTGGGGGGGGGTTTTGGGTTGGGGTTGGTTTGGGGGGGGGGTTGGGGGGGGGGGTGGGGTTTGGGTGTTTGGGGGTTGTTTGGGGGTTTTTTGGGGGGGGGTTTTGGGGGGGGGGGGGGTGTTGGGGGGGGGGGGGGGGGGGGGGGGGGGGGGGGGGGGGGGGGTGGGGGTTGTTGGGGGGGGGGGGGGGGGGGTTGGGGTGGGGGGGGGTTTGGTTGTGGGGGGGGGGGGGGGGGGTGTTTTGGGGGGGTTGGGTTTTTTGGGGTGGGGGGGGGGGTGGGGGGGGGGGGGGTTTTATTTGGGGGGGGGGGGTGTTTTTTTTGGGGGGGGGGGGCGGGGGGGGGGGAGGGGTGTGGTTGGGGGGGGGGTTTGGGGTGGGGGGGTTGTTGGGGGGGGGGGGGGTTTTTGGGGGGGGGGGGGGGGGGGGGGGGGGGGGGGGGTTGTTTTGGTTGGGGGTGTGGGGGGGGGGGGTTGGGGTTTTTTTTTTTTGGGGGGGGGGTTTGTTGTGGTTGATTGGTTGGGGGGGTTTGGGGGGGGTGGGGGGTTTGGGGGGGTTTTGGGGGTTGGGGGGGGTGTGGGGGGTTTTTTTTTTTGGTGGTTGGGTGGTTTGGTTTTTTTGGGGGATGGTTTTGTTTTTGGGGGGGTTTTTTTGGGTAAAATTTGTGATTGGTTTGGGGGGGGGTGGGGGGGGGGTGGTGGGGTTTTGTTTTGGGTTGGGGGGGGGGTGGGGTGTTTGGGGGGGGGGGGGGGGGGGGTGGGGGGGTTTGGGGGGGGTTTGGGGGGTTGGGGGGGGGGGGGGTTTGGGGGTTTGGGGGGGGTTGGGTGGGGGGGGGGGGGGGTTGGGGGGGGAGGGGGGTTGGGGGGGGGGGGGGGTTGGGGGGGGGGGGTGGGGGGGGGGGGGGGGGGGGGTTGGGGGGGTGGGGGGGGGGGGGGGTGGGGGGTTTGGGGGGGGGGGGGGGGGGGGTGGGGGGGTGGGGGGTTTTGGGGGGGGGGGGGGGGGGGGGGGGTGGTTTTGGGGGGGGGGGGGGGGGGGGGGGGGGGGGGTTGGGGGGGGGGGGGGGGGGGGGGGGGGGGGGGGTGGGGGGGGGGGGGGGGGGGGGGGGGGGGGGGGGGGGGGTTGGGGGGGGGGGGTTTTTTGGGTTGGGGTTTTTTTTTTTTTTTTTTTTTTTTTTGGTGGGGTTTGTCGTGGGGGGGGGGGGGGGGTTTGTTTGGGGTTGGGGGGGGGGGGGTTTTGGGTTGGTTGGTTTGGGGGTTTGGTTTTTTGGGGGGGGGGGGTGGGGGGGGGGGTTGGTGGTTTTTTTGGTTTTTTTTTTTTTTTGGGGGGTGGTTTGGGGGGGGGGGGGTTTTTGTTTTTGGTTGGGGGGGTTGTTTGATGGGGGGGGGGGGTTGGTTTGGTTTTTTTGGTGTGGTGGGATTTTTTTGGGGTTTTTTTTTGGGTGGGGGGGTTGGGTTTTGGATTTTTTTTGTTATTTTGGGGGGGGGGGGGGTTTGGGGTTTTATTTTTTTTTTTTTTTGGGGGGGTTTTTTTGGGGGGGTGTGGGTTTTTTTGTTGGGGGGGTTTTTTTTTTTTGGGGGGGGGTGGTTTTTTTTGGGGGGGGGGGGTTTTTTTTGGGGTTTTTTTTTTTTTTTTTGTTTTTTGGGGGTTTTTTTTGGGGTTTTTATTTTTTTTTTTTTTTTGGGTTTTTTGGGGGGGGGGGTTTGTTTTTTGTTTTTATTTTTGGGGGGGGTGTGGGTTGGGGGGGTGGGGGGTTTGATTTTTGGGGGGGGGTTGGGGGGGTTTGGTGGGGTTTTTTTTGGGGGGTTTTTTGGTTTGGTTATTGGGGTTTTTGTTTTTTTTTTTTTTTGTGGTTGGGGGGGGTTTGGTTGGTTTTTTTTTTTGGGGTTGGGTTTTTTGGGGTGTTTTTTTTGGGTTTGTGGGTGATGTGGGGGGTTTTTTTTGGTTTTGGGGGGGGGGGGGGGTGGGGGGTGGTGTGGGTTTGAATTTTTTTTTTTTGGTTTTTATTGTGGGGATTTGGGGGGGTGGGGGGGGGGTTTTTTGGTTTTTGGTTGGGGTTGGGTTTGGGGTTTGGGGGGTTAGGGTTGTGTTTTTTTTTGGTTTTTTTTTTTTGGGGGTTAATTTTTTTGGTTTATGTTTGGGGGGGTGTTTTTTTTTGGGAGTTTAGGTTTTTGTGGATGTTGGGGTTTAATGGGGGGGAGGGTTTTTGGGGTTTTTTGGGTGGAGTTGTGGGTGTTTGTTTGGTGTTTTTGGGTTTTAGATTGTGTTGGTTTTGGGGGGGGGGGTTTTTTGGGTTTGTGTTTTGTTTTTTTTTTGGGGGTTGTATTTTGGTTTGTTTTTTTTTTGGTGATAAAGTTGGGGGTTTTTTTTGTGTTTTGTTTTGGGTTTTTTTTGTTTTTGTTTTTGGGTTTTTTGGGTGGTAATGTTTTTGTTTTTTGTTTTATTATAGTTTGCTATAGTTTAGGCGTTGTAGTGGTACAGTCGCGGGTGATTTTTTTATTATTCGGGGAGGTTGATTTATAAGCTATGGTGTTATTTTTGGTTTTTGGAAATGTTCAAATTTTTTTTTTGGCTTACATGGAGAGTATTTTTGGATTTGTTTTACATTGGTTAGAAGTTTGAAGTCGGGAAATTATTTGTGATTCAAAATATGTTTGACATAGACTAGGTTGGGATAGAGTTTTAGTTATTCTATCTGGAGAACTGTTTTACAATTAAAGTACCTCCAATTGGAAAGTTGGTTGTCCTTTAAAAGGATTTTACAGAACCCTTTGATTTTCAATGTTACTCAAGACACGTGGTCAAATTTTTTTGGGGAAGAAAATAGGTTCGTTGAACAATGTTATATTTGTGGATTATTTATTTTTTATTTAAGATGTATTATTTTTTAAAGTTAATTACTAATCTTTCTTTGGTATATAAAAATTTTTGTCGTTATAATTCGTTTGGGTTTTTTTTGTGTAGTAATAAAGATTTATTGAAATTGCCGGTGATCCCTAATCAATTTTTGAAATTTAATGGTGTTGGTTTTTGTTACATTTTTTTTGTTTTTGGTATTTTTTTGGGTATTAGTGGGGGCCAAATTTGTACGTGGGGAACGGGGGGGGCCTGGTTCGATTACTTGTAGTCAGTCTAATTCTTTCTTGGTTTCATTTGATAGACCCTTTGGTTTATTACTTGGGGGGCAGATGGTTCTTATTTCGGGTACGTATCAAGAAGGGACCGAAGACGTTGGAATTTTGAGATGAATGCAGTCAGCTCTATTCATAGCTTTGACTGTTGCGTTGGGGCCGCGAACATGGAGTTGATCAAGCCACCGTACCCACCTCCATTTGGTGGTCCTGGAAACCCCCTGCTTTCATGCAGTCTGGGCAGAGAGAGTAGGATCGAAGAGGGAAGGCAAACCCCCTCCCAAAAAATGCCCGTGTTTTTGAAGTTGTGACGGCCGAAAGGCCAAATTCGCAGCTTTATTGTAAACGGACACACCAATTACGTCCCTTTATTGGTGATAGTTGGGGATTCAGTCCCATTTTTTCCCCTCCTGAAGAGGAAAGAATTTCCTTTTTTTTAAAATTCGTTTGTTAAAAAATATTGCACTATTAGTTTGCGTCGGGGGGGGAATGAAAATTTATAACAAACAATCAACAAATGGATTCTAAACATTTTTGGAATGATTAAAGAGGAGGAATTTAATTTGATTTTTGATGTACGTTTTTGTTTGGATCATCGATTTTTATAGCTCTTGTATTAGATTACAGACTTCATTTGATTATGATGTTACGCTCTCTCATTGTCTGTCTCTGATTCCATTTGTCTGTCTCTCTGTCTGTCTCTTTATATATATCTCTCTCTATCTCTGTCCGCCTCTCATATTCTCTGGCTCTCTGTCACTACTATCTGTCACTTTCTGTCTCAAATATTCACACTAAGAACAATTATAGAAGAATCAGTGGAAAGGCAATCGCCACTTATTATCACCTTCGTCGATTTTCAAAAAGCCTTTGATAGTCTACACCGCCCATCATTGTGGAAGATACTTACAATCTATGGTTTTCCAACAAAAATATGTTGAATATAATCAAAGCGCTATATGACAATGCAAGATGTTGTGTTAGAACAAATAAAGGGAATACAGAATGGTTTACAGTAGAAACAGGGGTGAAACAAGGCTGTATTATGTCACCACTACTTTTTTGGAATAGCTATTGATTGGGTTATGAGAAACTATACCCACAATGAACAATTGGGTATAAAATGGACAAATGGAAAATTCCTGGGGGACCTGGATTTCGCAGATGATGTAGCATTCTTAAGTTCAACACCAAGACAATCCCAAGAAGCAATAAATAATTTGTGTCATCTCTCGGTTAAAATAGGTCTCCAAATAAATGCCTCTAAAACTAAAGCTATGAACTTTTCTAACGAGACCTTTGATATCATCTTGAACGGGGAAAAACTACAGAAAGTTGAAAGTTCAATTATTTAGGCAGTAAAATGACTCAGGATGGTGACACAACAAGAGAAATCCATACTAGAATTGCTTTGGCAGCTAGCGCCTTCAATAGATTATCTAACATTTGGAAATTACGATCATTGAATATACATACCAAGCTTCGTCTGTTTAATTCACATGTTATCTCAGTGTTAACATACGGCTGTGAGAGTTGGAAAATAACAAAATCATTGGAGAACAAGCTGAATACATTCGAGAACAAATGTCTTAGAAAACTCATGAACATCAGTTGGAAAGAATTCAAGACAAATCGACAAATAAGAGAAGACTCTAGGCAGAAATATGTCTCCGACTATATAAGGAAAAGACGATGGTCATATATCGGTCATGTCCTACGAATGCAAAACAACAGAATACCACTACAGGCGCTCACTTGGGTTCCTGAGGGTAAGAGGAAAAAAGGAAGACCAAAAGAAACACTCAGAAGAACAATAATAAGAGAAGGAAGAACGTTGGGCCTAAATAATGTGCAAGAGCTAAGAGGAGTGGCGTCACAACGAACAACCTGGAGAGCACTGGTTTCTGCCTTATGCGCCGTGTTTGGTGCTTAAAGAATTTATTATTATTATTATTATTATGCCTCTCTCTGTCAGTCTCTCTCTGTCTCTGATTATATCACTCTCTGTCTGCCTCTCTCTGTCTCTCTGTTGTTCTCTTTCTCTCTTCGTCTCTCTGTTTGTCTCTGTCTCTCTGTCTCTATCTAATTTTCCACTCTCTCTTACTCATTCTTTCTCTCTGCTCTCTCACGTTCTTTGAATAGGAAAATGGCATTGAAAAGTTAACATTCGTTTGTCCTAACAGGTGCTAACACAACATTTAGTCGGTCCCACCGGGGCCAACGTCTTGTCTTCATTTGGAGTTGTCAAACTTGACCCCTGCAGAAATGTCAGTGAACTATTCTCGGCAGAAGGTTTTGTTTTGGGGCGGATCTGGGATATCAAGTTTTCAGATAACACGATCTAAAATTAAAAACCCATTGACGTCAGAAGAAATTACCGCGTAAAAATAAACATGTTAAATCATTTCATATCGGTACCAAAGATCTGGTTTTAGGGCGCGAGAAAGACCACAAGGCCGATGGGTAGACAACATTTCAGAAATCCTACAACACCACCTACTCACATAAGTCAATGGGAGACAGTTGGCTCAAGCACGAAAAGCTTTACCTCCCGACGCCGAATCACAACAGGAATGGGCCACAAAAAAGCATAACAGGACAGTGATAGACAGGGTCCACCAGTGACAAGACAAGACAAGACAAGACAAGACAAGATACATGAACTACCAGTACAGGTGGAGCCCCGTGTAGTTGCTCGGTGCTCGGAGGAGGCGAAGACACAATGGGACCACTGTATGACGTAAGCGGTGACCACTATGATTCTGTGTATAAAGCTGTCAACCTGCGTGTGTAGAATACTGTGCTACAAGAACCAACACTGTAAGGGTATATAAATGCTTTGGTGCAGGTTTCCTGCACAGGGGCCAGATACATCACTATCACCACTACCATCATCATCATCATCATCTCAACTACCATCACCACTACTATCATCATTATCACCACTACCATCACCATCACCACTACCCTCATCATCATTATCACCACTTCCACTACCATCACCATCACCCTCACCACTACCATCATCATTACCATCACCACTACCACGACCATCATCACCTCTACCGCTACCACTACGATCATCATCACCACTACCACTTTGATCATCATCACCATCACCACTACCACTGTCACGGATTGCCTCCCCTGCTTTGCAGTAGTGGTCCAACAGTGGCCAAAACTCAAGAGTATCTAAATGGGTCGTCAAAGGTGTCTACCTTCGCACAAGATTACTCTTGGCAGAGATGTAGATAGAAAAGTAATGACGCTTCTACCTTAATTGAGAGTTCACGAGATATTTTCAGAAATCAAGAACAATGTTGCATTGGGCTGAGCAATTGTTAAATTATATCTGATCCGTCGCCTTTTGTAAATGATTTAAGCAATGGTTTTTTAGCCCGTTCAAGCACCCAGCTGAGTTAATTCAGCGAATTCCCTCTTATAATGGTATAGATCTATTTAGAGGTAAATATATGTCTAGATGTATATATGTGTGTTTGTATATATTATATATATATATATATATATATATATATGTGTGTGTGTGTGTGTGTGTGTGTGTGTGTGTGTGTGTGTGTGTGTGTGTGTGTGTGTGTGTGTGTGTGTGTGTGTGTGTGTGTGTGTGTTAGTCATGCTCTTACGTTTGCTTTCATACATGTAATAACTAAATCATCTATGTTTTAGTTTTAAAATAACATGTAACAAATTTAAAAGTGAATTAGTCTTTAACAGGTTAAAATAAATATGGAAAGATTGGTTAAATTTTAGATGAAAGCGTCTTCATAGAGACTTAATAGGGGAGTGATAAAAGTCCGTTTTGCTGATGCCTTTTAATCAGGACTTAACTGATCAAGGTGAGTCCTGCAGCCATGGTGTTCGTCCCTTCTTTTGTGAGAAGGCACTTATTCACACACTTGTCCAATGTAGGCGGTCATTGTTGATGTTCTTCTCTCACATTAGTGGCGTAGGAACTTCAGTACTTCAAACAGTCTGATAGCTTGTAACCACGAACCTTTTAGACAAAATAGAAAGACAAATGTCTCTGCTAAGTACATTTGTGGCCTGCAAATTCACAGGCGCATCGTCTCGTTGTACATCCACCCTTGTTAATCTTACTTACTTAGTCGTTCCCCTTCTACCGTGAAGTGTAGAGGTTTGGAAGAGAGAGCGCCAGACCATTCTATCAGCTGTCCCTTGTTAATCTCTCAGAGTAATTAAATTTTTGAGTATACACAGCGTAACTCAGAAATGATGAATAGAAATCATCAATATTCTTCTGGGTATTAACTTGGAAAATATGTGCTTGGACAGCGCGAACAATGATTTGTGTCTGAACTAACATTAACAAGTTACATATATCTCACACAGTGATACTATACACTTCAGGCACATGTGATATAATCATCCTTCATTACTGCTCCAGTCGGAGTCTGGGGTCACCTCTGCTGTCAGTTTTCTGTAGGAATAGCAAGAAGCAATCACCAGCGATTGCTGTAGTGGTTCATGATTAAACTATTTTCATATATTGAGGTTGCCAGCCTCATATATAACCACTTAAGCCAGAAACGTGTCAAATTCACATTTGCAAAATAAATACTACACTTACCCTACAAATTTGGGAATCTACAATCTCCTCGCACAGGGTAGAATGGACACGAGCAATTTCGGTTATTTGTTCTCGAATCACTTGACCTGAGAAATTCCTCTTATGACGGGTGTTCGGTGAATCAGTTGGTCTGCAAATATTGCGTTTACTCTTATGACGGGTATTCTGCGAATCACTTGATCTGGAAATATTCTCTTATGACGGGTGATCAAATTCCTTGGTTTCCAGTCTTGATATTTAAAGTGCTGGTCCCTTAAGTTTCCAGTCTTGTATTTAAATATGCGGGTGTGCTTGTAAGTTCTAAAGTTGCCCAAATAGTCGATCTGTCACTTATAATTATGGAATTCTAAGTCCGATGTCTCACTGGCTTCTGGGAGTTTGCTTATTTGACGATGCGATGCAGTCTCTGATCTGTGTCTCTGGTTTCGCTAGATTATATCTCTCATTCTCAGTTCAAATCCCAGATTGTACATCCCGGCAAACTTGCCAGTGAGAACCAAGTATATTCCGGCTCTCAAATCAAACCAATGGTAAGCTCTTTAGCACCGGGTTGGGGTGTTTAAATTCATAATCTCCCCCGCGTGTTTTAAAATATTACATTTTAAAATTCCATCGCGTGACCTCTTTCAATATGCCGTAATATTTCCGGTGGCATCTTGTGCAAACAAACAAATCTGTGCACTGATTACCTGTCTAAATGCCTTCCGTCAAGACTGTCTACCCAGACAGATTTATCTGTAATAATGATACAGACAGGGTCCAGCGGATGCGATAATCTAATTATCACCTGTGTGTGTGAATCCCCCAGACTGATTTCTCAGATGGGCAATATTGGCTTTCTATTCCTCGTACGAGAACATATTGTGTCAAACGAGGATCGTCTCCTATCAAAGGTGGCCGGCGACTCAAAGAGATAAACGTATTACTGCTTACCGGTGATAATGACCGGGTATTGTTACGATAATACCACAGTTCACCTGGCGGAACATAAATACGTCTGGGGAGTGGTCACAGTAAAAGAATGTAAGGCATAAAATACACCAAAAAATATGACGATGAGTGAGAAAAATGAAGAAATGTAGCGATACTGCCGGTAGTGAATGAGAGTTATGAAAAGTGCGCGACTGATTCGTCACAACCACTACCATCACCACTACCATCACCATCACCATCACCACTACCATTATCATCATTATCATCACCATCATCATCATCACCAACATCACCATCATGATCACCACCACTATCATCGCAATCAGCATCACCATCACTATCATAATCACCATCACCACCATCACCATCATGATCCCCACCATCACCCATCATGATCACTATCACCGCTATCAGCATCACCATCACTGTCATGATCACCATTATCACCATCACCACTATTTTATTACAGAGCATGGACACCATCACTACAACTGGTTCCCTTACATGACATCTTCACCAAACAATGACATTCTCCTACAGCTGTGGTTTCTGTGGCTACCTTTGTACACGATGAGGTAGCCAGCCCTATGTACGATCATATTAGACGCCTTGTACGTGGCCCTATTCTTTCTTTGTCTCATCAGAGACCCCCCTCCCCGGGGCCTTCACTTATCATCATCATTACCTGTCAGCTCCTCAAGGAGCATAGGCCTTCAACAAACTTATACCAAGTCTTCCTTCCTGTGCCATCCGCTCACGGTATTTCTATGTCTTCTTCATGCCCTTCATGTCAGTCTCCAGTTCTCTTTTCCATGTGTTCTTTGGTCCCCCTCTACCTCTCTTACCCGGGGGATTCCAGAAAAAAAGGACTGCCTGGAAATGCTGTCAACATAATTCTGTATTCATTTTCTTTCTTTGTGTGTGTGTGTGCTCTTTATGGAGCATAGAACCATCACTGGGGTTGTCCCCCTTGCTCTTGTGGTGGTTTCTGTAGCAATTTATTTTAATGATGAGGTTGCCAGCCTCACGCACAACCTCATTATAGTCTCACAACCTCATTTTAGTCGCACAACCTCATTTTAGTCGCACAACCTCATTTTAGTCCCACAACCTCATTTTAGTCGCACAACCTCATTATAGTCCCACAACCTCATTTTAGTCGCACAACCTCATGCATGAAGGAGCAGTAGTAGTATTCCGTCTTTGTCTCATCAGAGACCTCCCCCCCCCCCTCCCCCGGACCTACACGTGACTAGTTTCCTCAATGTGTGTCCTAACCATCTCCAGCGTATCTCATCTCTTGTTCCACTGGCGTTTGTTTGATTCTTAATTTCCCTTATACTGCTAACATATTCCCCCCTGCAGGCCTTCAATCATTTATTTCATCTCTTCAACTGATCGTTAAATTCTGAATCGTAAAATCATGAAACAAACGCTGTCGAATGTTTCATGAAATAACTCTGTTTTCACTTATTTCCTCCACTCAACTAAACACTAGTGAGCTGACAGTGTAAAATAGCGTCACAGTTCGTGTACCTGGATAGCAAAGATCGATATATCGATAGTTTGGATTCATAAATTTGGTAGAGCTTTTGTCATTTGCTTATTTTTATTTCACTTGGCCACTGTTTTCATTCAGGCTTATCGAGTTAACTCTTTGATTCCGCAATTATTTTCCACCCTGTGCCATAACGTTTATTCGTGATAGATTAAAAACAACGCTCAGAGAGTTGTTTTGGCATGTGTGTCAAATCTGACCAACGCTCTGAGCGTTGTTCCGGAGTCAAAGAGTTAATCCATCCGTTTATAAGTCGACTTAAATGCGAAGTTATGTATTTATTCTTTTCGCTGCTTTTGGAATAAATGTTCGTACTCCTACGCAAATGTAACACATGTGACAGAGTCATCCAGAACTAGTAATAATAATAGTAATAATAATCACCACTGCCACCAAAACCACTACCATCACTACCACTACTATCACCACTACCACCACCACCACTCCCATCGTCATCATCGTCACCGCCGTCATCGTCGTCATCAACATCGCCTTCATCGTTTTTATCATCACATCATCATCATGTACATTATCATCAACCATTTCAGCATTATCGTCAATCATCATCAGCATTATCATGTACCATAATCAGTATTATCATCAATCATCATCAGCAGTATTATCAATCATCATGTACATTATCATCAATCATCATCAACATTGTCATTAATCATCATCAGCATTATCATAAATCATTATTAATATTATCATCAATCATCATCATTATTATCATCAACTATCATCAACATTATCATCCATCATCATCAGCATTATATTTAATCATCACCAGCATTATCATCAACCATCATCAGCATTATCATCAACCATCATCAGAAATTATCATCAATTATCAACAATCATCAATTATCATCAACTATCATCAGCATTATTATCAACCATCATCAGCATTATAATCAATTATCATCAATTATCATCAACTTTCATCAACATTATCATCAAACATCATCAGCTTTATCATCAATCATCACCTGCATTATCATCACATATCGTCAGCATTATCATCAACTAAAACCAGCATTATCACCAACCATCATTAACATTATCGTGAACAATCACCAGCATAATCATCAACTATCATCAGCATTATCATCAACCATCACCAGCATTATAATCAATCATCACAAGCATTATCATCAATCACCACCAGCATTATCATCAATTATCATCAATATTATAATCAATTGTCATCAACTGTGACGGTATTGCCTCCCCTGCTTTGCAGTAGTGGTCCAACAATGGCCAAAACTCAAGAGTATCTAATATAGGCTTCAAAGGAGTCTATCTGTACACAAGATTACTCTTGGCAGAAATGTAGATAGAAGAGTAGTAAAGCTTCTATCACATGGGAGTCTTCACAAGAAATTCAGGTAAACGAAAACAATGCTAGCTGTCGCTAAGCACGTTAATTCTGTAACCTGCCGACCACTTTTGTGAAGAATTCAAGCACTTATTTATCAGCTCGTTAAGCCCCCAGCGGTTCAATCTAAACGCGCCGGCGACTATCGTATCTCAGGTCTTTGTAGGCTGGGATGACCAGGTAACAAACCGGTGACATATTTGCAAGGAGTATCACAACTGTGATAGTTATCACCTACCGGGTGATTTGATAAAATCACATATCTGCTACTTAGCAGACAAATAAAGTAAGAAAGAAAAGTGCGATAATTGACAGCACCTAATAAAAATCAGTACCACAAATGTACCGATACTGCCGGAGAGAACCCAAGATCGATAGAGGTCGCCCCGTTTCGTCACATCGACATCATCATCAATCATCACCAGCATTATCATCAACCATCATCAGCATTATCATCAAACATCATCAATCACCATCAGCAGTATCATTAACCATAATCAACATTATAAGAAACAATCATCAGCATTATCTTCAATCATCACCAGATTTATCATCAATCATCACCAGCAAGTTCATCAATCATCAATAACATTACCATCAATCATCATCAACATTACCATCAATCATCATCAACATTATCACCAACCTCGACCAGCATTATTATCAATCATCACCAGCAATCAATCATCATCAACATTACCACCTATCATCAATCATCATTAGCATTATCATCAATCATCACCAGCATTGTCATCAGTCATCACTAGCATTATCGTCAATCATCATCAGCGTCATCATTAATCATCAACAACATTATCTTTACGCATCACCGGGATTATCCTCAGTCATCACCAGTATTGTCATCAGTCATCAACATTATCATCAATCATAATTAACATTATCATCAATCCTCATCAACATTATCATTAATCACCACTAGTACATTTATCAATCATCATCAACATTACCATCAATCATTATCATCAATCATCACCAGCACTTTCATCAATCAACGCCAGCATTTTCATCAGTCATCATCAGCATTATCATCAACCATCACCAGTATTTTCATCAACCATCACCGAGATTATCATCACCAGCATTCTCATCAAGCATCAACATTATCATCAATCATTATTATCATCAATCATAATCAACTTTATCATCAATCATCATCATTATCATCAATCATCATCAGCATTGTCATCAACCAACATCAGAAGTGTCATCAATCATCACCAGCATTATATTCAACCAACATCAGCATTATGATCAGCTATCACCAGCATTATCATCAATCATCATCAGCATTATAAACAACCAAAATCATCATTATGATCAAACATTACCAGCATTATCATCAATCATCATTAGCATTATCATCAACAAACATCAGCATTATCATCAACCATTACCAGCACTATCATCAATCATCATCATCATTATCATCAATCATCAATCATAATCAGCATTATCATTATCCAACATCAGCATTATGATGAACTATCACCTGCATTATCATCAATTATCATCAGCATTATCATCACCTGACATCAGCATTATCATCAACTGCCATCAGTGTTATCATCATCAGCATTATCATCAACCAACATCAGCATTATGATGAACTATCACCAGCATTAACAGCAATCATCATCAGCTTTATCATGAACCACGATCAGCATTGTCATCAACCAACATCAGCATTGTCATCAATCATCGCCAGCATTATCATCAACCAACATCAGCATTATATTCAACTATCCCCAGCATTATCATCAACCATCACCAGCATTATTATCAACCATCACCAGCATTATCATCAACCATCGCCAGCATTATGATCAACTATCACCAGCATTATCATCAACCAGCATCAGCATTGTCATCAATCATCACCAGCATTATCATCAACCAACACCAGCATTGTTATCAATTATCACGAGCATTATCATCAATCATCGCTAGCACTATGATTAACTATCACCAGCATTATCATTAACCAACATCAGCATTGTCATCAATCATCACCAGCATTATCATCAACTAACATCAGCATTGTCATCAATCATCACCAGCATTATCATCAACCAACATCAGCATTGTCATCAATCATCACCAGCATTATCATCAACCAACATCAGCATTGTCATGTCATCAATCATCACTAGCATTGTCAAAAACCAACATTAGCATTGTCATCAATCATCACCAGCATTATCATCAAGCAACATAAGCATCGTCATCAATCATCACCAGTATTATCATCAACCAACACCAGCATTGTTATCAATTATCAGGAGCATTATCATCAATCATCGCTAGCACTATGATTACCTATCACCAGCATTATCATTAACCAACATCAGCATTGTCATCAATCATCACCAGCATTATCATCAACTAACATCAGCATTATCATCAATCATCACCAGCATTATCATCAGCCAACATCAGCATTGTCATCAATCATCACCAGCATTATCATCAACCAACATCAGCATTGTCATGTCATCAATCATCACCAGCATTGTCAAAAACCAACATCAGCATTGTCATCAATCATCACCAGCATTATCATCAAGCAACATCAGCATTGTCATCAATCATCACCATTATTATCATCAACCAACATCAGCATTTTCATCAACCAGCACCAGTATTATCATCAACCAACGCCAGCATTAGCATCATTCATCATCAGCATTGTCATCAACCAACATCAGCATTGTCATCAGCCAACACCAGCGTTATCATCAACCAACATCAGCATTGTTATGAATCATCATCGGCATTGTCATCAACCAACATCAGCATTATCGTCAATCATCATTAGCATTATCATTAACTGTAATGAAGTGAATCTGTGTCACAACGCGCTCATAATTTCCCCGCTTCAAAACCTAGTTAACGCATTTTTACAGTCTATAAATAACTATATTTGAAATTTGTCTGGGGCAAAGTCAAATCTACCGCCACAATTTAACTTGAGTATTTGAAGATTTATAAGAAAACAATTTAAAAGTTACTACCCCCTACAACACACACTACCCCTCCCAATATTTATTAACGGACGTAGTCAAACTTAACAACCAATCAAATTCTTACCTCGTTTTTGGTAGAGACAAGAAATCTTGGTTGTAGTGGCAAAAATGCCGATTCTGTGTTTTTGACAAAAATTAAATAAATTATTTCTCAATAACTAAAGGGAGTTAGAAAGAAAGGGATATCTTGAATTATAGCGCTGATATTGATTAATATATTAACCTAAAGATTCCCACTTAATAAAATTATCTTGACTTAGAAAAATTTAATTTACTGATATTTTAGATCAGGTTAGAACTACAATTAATTACAAAAAAATTACCCAAATGAAACTGTTGAGGAATAAACAAAGGAAAAGTAAATATAACGATAGAGGTCAGTTGACCGTGTAATTATCACTTTTAATATTGGAAATCGGTCCATAAATAACGGAGATATAAAATACACAAAGATAATCAGACGAACGAACACACTTACCACTTACGAGTGCTAAAGTTTATAGTCCAAAAATAGTTAATTTATTTTTTTACTCGATTTCTGATTGGCTAGAGGGTAGGGTAATAAAAATTAACACCTCCTTGTAAGATCAGGCCATTTGAATTTGAAAGCCATCGCAAGTTGAGATCAGCGGGAAAACCTTGTCACCGAGCTTTTGCCGTCTGGACAAGAAAGCAGTTAGAAAAACCCATTTACTGCTAGTCAACTTTGTGCATGTGTATTATTCTTTACTTGAGGTACGATAGATGCTTTTATTTGTATATTTCCTTAGCAAGTATCAGGCTATATGTGTATGCCGATACATTTTATTTCGATACTGCTAATTGGGAGATGGTTCAGGTTACGACGACCTAGGTAGGAATGCAGTCTTTTTCGGAGTGAAATGTGTAAAAAGGATTTTGCTATTGGCCTTACAGAATTTGTGCCATAGTGCCGTGGTAATAAAATTGATATTTCCATTAGGAAGTGAAAATAAATGTGTTTGTAAGTTTGCCATAAAATTCTGCGACTGTAAGTCCAGGAGAAAATAAATTGGTAGTGGTTTCAGGAGTGACACAATGTTCAAATAACGTGCCACTACACATAGAATATTTGTAAGAAGTCATTAACAGGTCACAAGATATATTTGTACACCCATGCTGATTATATGGAAGACAAGCAGTGCTAAAGGAATAGTGGCTACCATGCCTTATGAAAAAAAGAATGAAAATACAGGACTGAGTGTAGTCAAGGAAACATAGGGTTTGGTGCATATTGTCAGCACACATGGATGACCCCAGGTAAGATTACCATTGATTAGTTGTGGAAATTTTATAGACAGGCTATAAAGGGGAGGAACTGTCTTTCTCATTTCAGGGTTGTATTACCAGTAAGAAAGTGTTGCAGACACCCTGGTGAAGACAGAAATTGTGAGCAGTGAAGGCTCATACTCTACTGTGAGCTACATGCAATAACTTCACCCCTAAATGCAGCATCATTGGAGTGACCATTTGCATAGTCTGAAGCCCATATCATCAGACAGGCTTATAAGATAAGGCCCTACTACGGGCATATGACAGTTCCTCTCAATATAAACCACCACAACAATAAGAATTTCCCTGGGAATGATGAAGAAAACAACCCCTCCAATAACTGACTGGTGCTACTATCCAGTATTAAACATCAGACAGTGGGGTACTCATTATAGTGACAAGTTTATTTTGTTACACTTCATGGACAGAGTTCCATTTATTTATTTAATACCTGTAAATAAACATTTTATGATTTTGACAAGTCCTGTTCCAAAAGATTGGAGTTCGGGACAATAAATTGTATATTTATTCCCATATATATATACCAAAACGTTCCCACCAGTCTTACTTACTTACATTTTGTTGAATTACAGTTCTGTTTGTATTTATTCATTTCTCACATTAAATACATACATACCCTAGACACTTGCCATCTACATAACACTACAGAGATAAATATACACTGGGTGAGATCAGAAGAGGTAGCGGATAGGGATCCCTAAGAAATACATCATCATCTTCCTGATTCAGGGTACTTACATAGCTTGACCTCACCTTGTTAACCTTTAAATTTTACTACCATCAAAACCTCTTATCACATTAACCAACATGAATATTTTCATCAATCATCACCAGCATTATCATCAACCATCACCAGTCTTATGATCAACTATCACCAGTATTATCATCAACTATCATCAGCATTATCATCAACTATCATCAGCATTATTAGCAAAAATCACGCTTTATCATCAACTTTCATCATCTTTATCGACCATCATCAGCATAACGATAAACCATCACTTTATCATCAACCATCACCAGCACTATCATCAATCATCACCAACATTATCATCAATCATCATCAGCATCATCATCAACATTATCATCAGCATTATCATCAGGATTATCATCAACTATCTTCAGCATTATCATCAGCCATCATCAGCATTATCATCAACTATCATCAGCATTTTCATCAACAATCATCAGCATTATCATCAATTAATATCAGCATTAACATCAATTAATGTCAGCATGTCAATAAAGTGTTTCTTTCTCTGTATTGTACATTACATTTGTTATTTTTCCAGATTGCTAATTATCTGGCGATTGGTGTGGCATTCTCTAAGATCGGTTGATGTATCTCTTCCTTGTTTTTGAGTATATCTCCCGTCACCCTGTTGAGTTTTGAGATGTTTGCGCTTTGATTTATTGTATGCTACCTTCTTATTTATTGCCTTTGAGATAGACATGTATTTCTAATGGGAATGCACTGCTTTGTAATGTTTTGTAATTTATTATAGATGATAGAGTAAAGGACAGAACCGTCGCTGAACATAGCGGGGCTTACATGATAACCTCCAGCATGAGAATGGAGGTAGAGGCAGTTACTGCTGCTTAAAAATGGCTGTCTGAGAGTTTATTAGCAAAGGCAGTTATTGTATCAGACTCACAGTCCTTGCTTCGAAAGGTCCAAAATGGATGGCTCCGACATGAATGGAAAAACTCCATAGAAGCGTCGAATATGGAGTGAAATGACGTAGATTCTGATTAACATTAACATTAATTTATCCTACTTTTGAAGTGGACATCTGTAGTGAATATTTTGTTTATATACTTGTATATTTTATCTTTTTTAATAATTCGTCTTTGTTCTAATAGTTATATTCTTTCCCGGTAGTCTCATGATTTCTTTTGTCATGTTTTATTAATTTGTAAAAATTCATTTTTTTATTCATTTGTCACCATTTTGATGACATTTAAAAAAATGTTTATTTATAGAGTGTTTAGTTTTGCGACGGCTACTGTTAAATGGAGCGACCGGGTGCCGGGTTCAATTCACGGTATCGCAGATTGGTGCCCGAATTCGCTACTTTTGAGTTAGGGAAAGGAAAAAGGGCTCCGACATGAATGACAAAAAAACTCCATAGAAGCGTCCGAATATGGAGTGTAAACTATGTCGTAATATTCTGATTAAGAAACAATTAACATTAAATTTTATCCTACTTTTGACTTACATTGTATTTTTTTTAGTTTTTCAGTGAATATTTAACAATGGACATTCTTAACTTTTCTTTTTTTATTTCTTTATTTTTTTCTTTTTTTAAATATTTTTTGACATTCTGTTTTAATTTTGCCTTGTATTTTTATCTTTTGCTTTGGTTTCTTTTTTAATAATTCGTCTTTGTTCTAATAGTTATATTCTTTCCCGGTAGTCTCATGATTTCTGTTTCAGCTCATCTCGTTTGCCTTGACTTTTTATTAATTTAGTAAAAATTCATCCTCGTTTTTTTTAGACTTTCATTTGACTCATTCATTTTGTTTCCATGACATAAAGAATGACATTTTTTTAAAAAAAATGTTTATTTATAGACTTCTTATTTTGTTAATGCTTTTTTAGTTAACTACGGTTCTTTACATCTCGGTTCGCATGTTCTACAATGGATGACATAAAAGGAGATTTTACTCAAAAAATCTTTTTTTGACTCATTTATTTATTTTTTTTCCACTATAGTCTACCCAGTGTATAATTTTTTAGGGAAGGAAAAGGCTGCCTTCAGATTAATGGAACTCTTAATAAATAGTCTTACTCAAGTTTCCTGGACATCTCGTTCGCCTTCAGACTCTAAATGGGAAAAGGCGGGTTCAATTCACGGTATCGTCACACTACAGTCTACCCAGCTGTAAGTGGGTGCCCGAATTCGCTTTTGAGTTAGGGAAGGAAAAGGCAGCGATGAAGGGAAATGGTCACCCCCCACCTCTCGATGCTGGACATAGTATAGTGAAGTCTCTAACACCTTACTCCCCTACGGCAGAATACTATGGGACTATCTTTACCTTTTACTATTAATTGTTAGTCTATGGCACGGATTCTGAACAAATTTGTGTCACATACTCCATTGCTTTTTAGTAAACCTATCAGTATGGGAGGAAAAATATTCTAGAGTTTACCATGCACTTAAGAAACTAAATAAACAAATTAATTAATGCTTTATACATAACTCTTCATGTAGTACATAATATTTTTTAGTGTCATGAAGTTGTTAAATGTTTCCCAGTACACAGTCACAAAAATTAGTAAGACCCTTAATTTTCTTTCTTGCCAACGAACAGCGTTCCTTTTAGTATAGTTTTTTTTTAACAGAGATATCAGCGTGTTATAATATTCTGCCTCAAGTTCGCTTCTTGCTTTGGTCTTCTTCGTCTTCCTCGTTCGCCCTCAGACTTCTACATTAATGACTCTAATAAAGGCAGTAGTCAGCTCAAGGTTCCTGACATCTCGTTCGCCTTCAGACTTCTACATTAATGACTCTAATAAAGGCAGTAGTCAGCTCAAGGTTCCTGACATCTCGTTCGCCTTCAGACTTCTACATTAATGACTCTAATAAAGGCAGTAGTCAACTCAAGGTTCCTGACATCTCGTTCGCCTTCAGACTTCTACATTAATGACTCTAATAAAGGCAGTAGTCAACTCAAGGTTCCTGACATCTCGTTCGCCCTCAGACTTCTACATTAATGACTCTAATAAAGGCAGTAGTCAACTCAAGGTTCCTGACATCTCGTTCGCCTTCAGACTTCTACATTAATGACTCTAATAAAGGCAGTAGTCAACTCAAGGTTCTTGACATCTCGTTCGCCTTCAGACTTCTACATTAATGACTCTAATAAAGGCAGTAGTCAACTCAAGGTTCCTGACATCTCGTTCGCCTTCAGACTTCTACATTAATGACTCTAATAAAGGCAGTAGTCAACTCAAGGTTCCTGACATCTCGTTCGCCTTCAGACTTCTACATTAATGACTCTAATAAAGGCAGTAGTCAACTCAAGGTTCTTGACATCTCGTTCGCCTTCAGACTTCTACATTAATGACTCTAATAAAGGCAGTAGTCAACTCAAGGTTCCTGACATCTCGTTCGCCTTCAGACTTCTACATTAATGACTCTAATAAAGGCAGTAGTCAACTCAAGGTTCCTGACATCTCGTTCGCCTTCAGACTTCTACATTAATGACTCTAATAAAGGCAGTAGTCAACTCAAGGTTCCTGACATCTCGTTCGCCCTCAGACTTCTACATTAATGACTCTAATAAAGGCAGTAGTCAACTCAAGGTTCCTGACATCTCGTTCGCCTTCAGACTTCTACATTAATGACTCTAATAAAGGCAGTAGTCAACTCAAGGTTCTTGACATCTCGTTCGCCTTCAGACTTCTACATTAATGACTCTAATAAAGGCAGTAGTCAACTCAAGGTTCCTGACATCTCGTTCGCCTTCAGACTTCTACATTAATGACTCTAATAAAGGCAGTAGTCAACTCAAGGTTCCTGACATCTCGTTCGCCCTCAGACTTCTACATTAATGACTCTAATAAAGGCAGTAGTCACCTCAAGGTTCCTGACATCTCGTTCGCCTTCAGACTTCTACATTAATGACTCTAATAAAGGCAGTAGTCAACTCAAGGTTCTTGACATCTCGTTCGCCTTCAGACTTCTACATTAATGACTCTAATAAAGGCAGTAGTCAACTCAAGGTTCCTGACATCTCGTTCGCCTTCAGACTTCTACATTAATGACTCTAATAAAGGCAGTAGTCAGCTCAAGGTTCCTGACATCTCGTTCGCCTTCAGACTTCTACATTAATGACTCTAATAAAGGCAGTAGTCAACTCAAGGTTCCTGACATCTCGTTCGCCTTCAGACTTCTACATTAATGACTCTAATAAAGGCAGTAGTCAACTCAAGGTTCTTGACATCTCGTTCGCCTTCAGACTTCTACATTAATGACTCTAATAAAGGCAGTAGTCAACTCAAGGTTCCTGACATCTCGTTCGCCTTCAGACTTCTACATTAATGACTCTAATAAAGGCAGTAGTCAACTCAAGGTTCTTGACATCTCGTTCGCCTTCAGACTTCTACATTAATGACTCTAATAAAGGCAGTAGTCAAGTCAAGGTTCCTGACATCTCGTTCGCCTTCAGACTTCTACATTAATGACTCTAATAAAGGCAGTAGTCAACTCAAGGTTCCTGACATCTCGTTCGCCCTCAGACTTCTACATTAATGACTCTAATAAAGGCAGTAGTCAACTCAAGGTTCCTGACATCTCGTTCGCCTTCAGACTTCTACATTAATGACTCTAATAAAGGCAGTAGTCAACTCAAGGTTCTTGACATCTCGTTCGCCTTCAGACTTCTACATTAATGACTCTAATAAAGGCAGTAGTCAACTCAAGGTTCCTGACATCTCGTTCGCCTTCAGACTTCTACATTAATGACTCTAATAAAGGCAGTAGTCAACTCAAGGTTCCTGACATCTCGTTCGCCTTCAGACTTCTACATTAATGACTCTAATAAAGGCAGTAGTCAACTCAAGGTTCCTGACATCTCGTTCGCCTTCAGACTTCTACATTAATGACTCTAATAAAGGCAGTAGTCAACTCAAGGTTCCTGACATCTCGTTCGCCTTCAGACTTCTACATTAATGACTCTAATAAAGGCAGTAGTCAACTCAAGGTTCCTGACATCTCGTTCGCCTTCAGACTTCTACATTAATGACTCTAATAAAGGCAGTAGTCAACTCAAGGTTCCCGACATCTCGTTCGCCCTCAGACTTCTACATTAATGACTCTAATAAAGGCAGTAGTCAAGTCAAGGTTCCTGACATCTCGTTCGCCTTCAGACTTCTACATTAATGACTCTAATAAAGGCAGTAGTCAACTCAAGGTTCTTGACATCTCGTTCGCCTTCAGACTTCTACATTAATGACTCTAATAAAGGCAGTAGTCAACTCAAGGTTCCTGACATCTCGTTCGCTTTCAGACTTCTACATTAATGACTCTAATAAAGGCAGTAGTCAACTCAAGGTTCCTGACATCTCGTTCGCCTTCAGACTTCTACATTAATGACTCTAATAAAGGCAGTAGTCAACTCAAGGTTCTTGACATCTCGTTCGCCTTCAGACTTCTACATTAATGACTCTAATAAAGGCAGTAGTCAACTCAAGGTTCCTGACATCTCGTTCGCCTTCAGACTTCTACATTAATGACTCTAATAAAGGCAGTAGTCAACTCAAGGTTCCTGACATCTCGTTCGCCTTCAGACTTCTACATTAATGACTCTAATAAAGGCAGTAGTCAACTCAAGGTTCCTGACATCTCGTTCGCCTTCAGACTTCTATATTAATGACTCTAATAAAGGCAGTAGTCAACTCAAGGTTCCTGACATCTCGTTCGCCTTCAGACTTCTACATTAATGACTCTAATAAAGGCAGTAGTCAACTCAAGGTTCCTGACATCTCGTTCGCCTTCAGACTTCTACATTAATGACTCTAATAAAGGCAGTAGTCAACTCAAGGTTCTTGACATCTCGTTCGCCTTCAGACTTCTATATTAATGACTCTAATAAAGGCAGTAGTCAACTCAAGGTTCCTGACATCTCGTTCGCCCTCAGACTTCTACATTAATGACTCTAATAAAGGCAGTAGTCAACTCAAGGTTCCTGACATCTCGTTCGCCCTCAGACTTCAACATTATTGACTCTAATAAAGGCAGTAGTCAGCTCTAGGTTCCTGACATCTCCAAACAGTTTTTCGTGGAGTGAAGTGGATTGTTGCCATATGCCACTCCGTTCGCTGCTGTAAGGTGGGCAGGACTGGAGCAGATGTTCGGCTGTCACGGGGACTGGTGCCACAGGAGCAGAAATTTGTTGGGCCAATCCTGTACTTGTGATGGTACCTCAACCTATTATGACCAATGCGCAAGAGGAAAATGATGACCTGGTCTGGCCTAGATAGCTTGTGATAGGCATCATGTTTTTTATGTGTGACCTGGGTGTTCTCTGCCCCATTTGGGCTCGAATATGGCTTTTATAGTTGTTTTAGCCATTTCACAAGTTGTCTCTTAGATTTGAATACAAAGTCACACGTTTTCTCTCCAATTCACACACCCCCCCCCCCCCCCTCCTAAAACGACTACTTTCGTAACATTTCAATAGAATACTATAGTTCTTTAGCGAATATTCCCCTACCACTTTGACAAACTATGTGTACAGCAGGTTTGGAACCGTAGGGCGTCGTTACCAAGACCAGCCTTAGCCATTATGGGGGCCCGATTTGGACCATTTTGGTTTGGCTTCTGGACTGTTCATTTTTAAATTTGGTATCAGGAGTATATGCTAGTAAAGGATAGTCCCATAGCAGTGTCACGGGTTGCCTCCCCTTAGCTCTGCAGTAGTGGTCCAACAGTGACCAAAACTCAAGAGTAACTAATGTGGGTCTTCAAATGTGTCTACCTTCGCACAAAATTACTCTTGGCAGAGTTGTAGATAGAAGGATAATGATGCTTCTACATCCAGGGAGTAAAGGTGAAGGTAAAGGATCCCGTTACACGCCCATTGAGGCATATTGGGAATATGGTGTTAGGCCCATATTTTCTTGACCATCGGCACACTAGGGGTGATGTGGTCAGCATCCAGGGAGTGTTCACAAGATATTCAGAAAAGCGAGAACAATGTTGCATTGGCTGAGCACGTTAACTTTAGAATCTGCTGACAATTTTTGTGAAGGATTATGTAATCTTATAATAGCTCGTTCAAGCCCCCAGCTAAGTTAATTCAGCGAATTTCCTCTTATTATTATTTAATAGCTCTGATTGAGTGTATTTAAGAAATTTATGAGACATACGGATACAACACATTCAAAATGATTAAATCAACTTTAAATTTGGATAGATATAAATATCACTTAGGTTTTAACAGTTATTAAAAATTGAATATTCTTTAACAAAAATTGGTCATCATCATATGATGTTAATGGGGAATTATGTAAGGGGAAGTTTCACTTGGCAGCTTTTACGTGTACACTTAGCTGTTGTGGTTTCTGCTCCCGCTGGTGTTTTGATTCTTCGCAGATAGGTGACTGGATTGCTCACGTTCCTGGTCAAGATTAAGAGCTGCAGCACGTTCCAAGTAGAATCAGGGAGTAACTGCAAAGCTGGTCCCGCGTCTCTAAGACCCGTCTGATGATGGTGTTTAGCGTCGACTTCAGGCCAATTATACCCTCACTTGTTCCAGAAATAATACCCTCAACTGGTACCACCAACTAGTATGGCAAAAGAAGAGAAACAAATACCCTCTAAGTATTGAGTTTCCCGAAACATACTTATGTGTCCCCATCTTCCTATACCACCATCCCATCTACCTCCAGAATTTTTACCCCCTCTGAGAATTAATCTTAATCCCAGTGGGCGAAAAAACTATCTTTACATTTAAAATGAATAGTTTTATATTTAACTATGCATGAAAATGTTAACACTATAGTTTATTTCTCGTTCATCCTGAAAAGGAAAGGACGTTGGTTGCGTTGAGTCGCCGTTTACAGCGAAGCTGCGATATTTGCGTCTTTCGGCCCGACATATTCGACTTCCACACGGCATTTTTTGGGACCGGGTTGGCCTTCCCTCTTCGATCCCCGCTCTCTCGGCCAGACTGCAGTGAAGCAGCCTGTTTCCAGGACCATCACTTGGAGGTGTAGTAGGGTATTGGTCAGCTCTGGTTCGCTGACCCTGCCGCAAGCAGTCAAGATATGAGTCGCTGACTGCATTCATCTCTTTTGCTGCGTCTTCGGTCCCACACTATAGTTTGAATATGTTTACATTTACATCGGTTGAAAAGGTTGTAAACTTCATTGCAGTTAGAGTTAATATGTTTTACATTTACACTGGTTGAAAAGGTTAGTAATATAATAGGGGGATGCGGACCGCACCGGGTGACACCATCAGAGGGAGTGACACCAAAATGACTGTCTATAAAATTTTTTGTGCAGTGTTTCAGCAGAAATGTATTATTTTTTATAAAAATATCCGTGTAGTTAGTTATAACCACAAAAACATTTTTCGTAAGCCCAGCTTACATGTACTGTATCAATTTACCTACGTTTTTACTTCGAATTCAAAAACATTCTTACCGAATTTTCCCTTTAACCACATGAAACTATGTAAATACATTTAGGCTGTGCGTATGATACTGTAATTAAAAGGTGTAATTTTAATTTTGCTTCTTGTTTATGTGACTACTATTGACACTACATTCAGTGATGTACGGGAATTACGATTTACGAGTAACATTAGTACAAAAAACATTACTAAGGATTCTGGTACGGGAGGAGGTCCATGGGGTGACACCATGAGTTACCGCACTGGGTGACACCAACCTAGTGACGCCACTGAATATAACAAGAATGTACATCATTTCTTTCATCATTCCCTCCCTGCTCCATATGGAACTTGGGACTACCTTTGTTTTTGGTTCTTTGTAAGAAACTCGCAATAAAGCAGTCACAAGCCCTGGCAGTGGTGGTTCATGAAGTCATCATTCTATATGCTGAGGTTCATTCATTCATTCATAACCCTCTACTCCCAAAGGAGCATAGGCCTTCAACAAACACATGCCAGGTCCTCCTGTCACGTGCCATCATCTCAAGTTCTTTCCACGTTCTCCTCACCATTTTCATATGTTTCCAGCTCTCTTCTCCATGTGCTTCTTGGTCTACCTCTGCCTCTCTTGCCCTGGGGGTTCCAGAACAAGGACTGCCTTGTAATGCTATCAACAGGTTTCCTCAGTGTGTGTACTATCCATCGTCTTCTTCTCATCTCTTGTTCCACTGGCACTTGTCTAGTTCTTGTCATCAGTTCCACGTTGGTAACCTTGTCATACCATTTTAATCCTCTATTCTACGCAAGCACCCATTTATGAAAGTCTGTAGCTTTTTGGTTGTTGTCTTTGTTGTTCTCCATGTCTCAGAGCCATGCAATAGGACTGACTTCATGCTGAGGTTGCCAGCCTCAAATGACTTGGACATCCACTAGCAATTTTCACATATTAATATTCACGTATTAGTTCACATGCTAATAAAAAAATATAGAATTCAAAATGTACAACTTACGCCAATCTTTAGGCTCACAGACTGCTGGCTCAGAGAAATAAAGGCACTTGTAGAGGCCTCTTACACTTATTCTGGGGTGTTGTTACTTTAACAATAAGTTCCCACTTTGACGTGTGTTTCAGATTCCGGTTTTCCGTGTTAAAATGGTAGCGTTTCACCCGGGCTTTTAAGTCCCGAGAATGCTCAAACAGGGTCTGGTCTGATAAATGAAAGCTGATTTTAGTCTTTACTCTAGCAAGGTCTGGTTGTCTTCTTGGCGCGAGTGAATTTTCAAAGTGTTCTACTCTGGCTGAAGTGTCAGGTTATATTATTTCTCACTGAGTGCCTGATAACATACCGTTGTCTGTTGTGTGTTTATTTATTTACTGTTTACATGCCTCAGGTTTCCTCGTGTCTGTCTGTTTGACTGTCTGTCTGTTTGTCTATCTATCTATCTTCTCTATTGTAAAACATACTTTAATTATGATTATTATTGCAAATGTTTGATGTTATATTACTTTTATAATGATAAATGCCTTAATAATGCTTAAAGTAAATGTGAGGATGGAAGGATACAGTATACATGATGAGAGAGAGAGGAAGGGCAGAATGTCAGACGGGCCTGCGTGCCCAATTCTTAACCCTTTGAAAATAAAGTTTGTTCGTTCGTTCGTTCGTTCGTTCGCCTATACGTTTATAAAATACCAAAAACCTACCTTCTGACCTTTACTTATTCTCATTCTTCTATCATTTACTGGACACAGTATTAAGGCCTTTGTCTTGTGTAATCTGGCCTATACTGTTTAATAGTGAAACTGCAGAAGTGATTGCGTCCATAATTAGTCTGGGTCGTCCTTAGGTACATATCCGGGTTACGTGAGGGGGAGGGGGGGAAGGGGGGGGGAGTCGTGCTAGACCTCTGTCGGCGAAGCACTATTTGTGTAGTGCGTAGCTGGTAGAGTGGATAGTGGCGATTCGCTCCGGTGGCTAGGCGGTGGGTGCCGTTCGGAAGGTCCTGGTTCGATTCCCGGTAAGCCTATCACTTCTGTTGTATTTCTGTTGTCTAGTCTTCTATTTCTTTAATCCTCACTGAGTGCCTGTTAACATACCTTTGTGTGTTGTTTGTTTATTTATTTACTGTCAGGTTATATTGCCTGTCTTCCCCAGCATTTGTGTGTTACGATGTTAAGCAGGACTCCAATCGGAAAGGGTGCCGTGCACTCATTCCAAATGTCTGCCAATCGTTTCAAACATGCATGTTTTGTGGGGGAATTCAAATTATTTCCTCATGGACATTTCTGCGCGTTACTGCGGAGGTAATGTCTCCCAAATATTGAATGAAAACATCTGATCCTCTCTCGGCAATGTTTACAAATAACTTCTTACATCTGCCCTTACTATTACAACATTTCCGCTCAGGTGTGTCCGACTGATAAGTGCGTGTCTGTAATCTGTCCACAGACGGGTAATTTATTGCCCGGCATGCCTTAGGTAAACCCAACGCTCGGTCGTCGACCGGACCATCTGGGTTCATGACGAATTATCACTGAGAGGAGTGTAAGATGATTTGAAAGTACAAAATAGCTGCTTGATATTAGAGAAAGAAAAGGGCGACAACAGAAATTTAGTACACACAAAAATGTAACTAAATACTGCCGGAGAGGAAAAGAGATCGACCCAATATTTCTGTGACAAGCAGATACTGTCGTAGGGAAGTGAAGTGTTATAGACTTCACCATACTAGGTCCAGCATCGAGAGGTGGCGTGACCAGTTCGCTTTCTCTCTGCTTTTTCCTTCCCAAACTCAGAGAAGAGTCAGGTACCCATTTACAGCTGGGTAGACTTGGGCGTGTCGGTGCCGTAATTCGAACCCGGCACCTTTACCGCGACAGACCAGCGCTCTAACCACTCTGTCAATCGGACGCTCATATGCTGGTACACTGAATTAAAAATACTTCTATATTCTATACTCTATGGGCAGCGGAAGGGGGATTATGATGACGATACTGTTAAAATTTGTTATAACCTTACCTGTAAGGCTAACAATTAAAATGTATCAGCTGCAACACATTTATTCACTGAAATGTTTTTAATTTAAAGCTATGTGATATAAATAAACTAAAACTGCAAAGTTCTACACATCGTTCAGTTCTTAATCTACCAAAAGGCGAATTGCTGCAATTAGGGTGGAACTTGCGAGTTACGATATTGCGATGCGTATTGAACAGGTGCGGAACTAACTCTGTTGTTAATTATTCTTATTCATTGATGCGACATATTCTGATATTGCTCAGTAACCACGAGAGCTAAGTCACGCGTGTGAAATTTCTGAACACAAGTTTACTTACCTGTCAGATAATTATATTTTTGTCCACAAATAGCTTTAAAACAAGACGTGTATTTGTACATACAACTTTCTTTTTCTAAGTCATATAATTTTATTTTTAAATTAGAGGTATTAAACAGAAAGCAGGGCCCCCTGCAGGTGAAGGTCCGATTGGGCCCAATCGGTTAAATCCGCCAAAGGCCGGCCCTGATCATTACCCTACAAATTAACGATAATACCTTGGTTGTCGACCTTTTCCTACCCAGAACCTGATGAGACGTTCATGATAGTTCCTTTAACGAGGTAGCCCATCCTGTCTTAATTGATTGAAGACCCTTAAACTTAGATCCTGAATTTTACTGTGTCCCAGAAAGCTCCCGCAAGTTTCTGTTCTAATGAAGAACTATGGACTTGTACTGCTTCACCAAAGCTGAGTTAATGTCTTATTAACAATATGGGGGAGAAGATAATAACCGACGTGATGAGAGAAGACAAACATAAAACCACGAGAAAAAGTATTAAGCTACGTTACCATAGCGTCCGATTGACAGAGTGCTTACAGCGCTGGACTCTCGCGGCAAAGGCACCGACACGCTGTAATCTACACAGTTTTAAATGGGTACCTGACTCTGCTGTTTGAGTTACGGATGAAAATAGCAGCGAGAAAAGGAACTAACTGGTCACCCCACCTCTCGATGCTGGATCTGGTGTGGTGAGGTCTCTAACACTTCATTCCCCTACGGCAGTATCTGATACGGGACTACCTATTACCTTTTAGCTAAGGGCAGCTTGAGATGTTGTCGTGACGATCAATGCCTTGAGGCGTAGGCGATCATATCTTCACACATATATTAATAAATTTCCCTTTTCGCTCCTTATGAAACAGGGAACCCCAGTAGCACCTGGTCCTCTTGAAGGAAGCCCGCATCAAACCATGTGTCTTCTTTCAGCAGTGTTTTCTCTAGCTATTTCTTGTATATGATAAGATTGCCAGTCCCATGCGTAACCTATTATTAGTCCCAACGTACGACATACATGAGGGAGCAACAATTCTTTCTTTGCCTCCCCTGAGACTGGCCTGGGACTGCACGAAACATGATTCTCCCTATTGTAAGCTGCTTTATTTTTTTAACGATCTATGGAGGAATTTCCCATTGTGTGGTCCGCGGATCCCTGGGGGTCTGCAACAAGGACCGAGGACGCCTGCAACAAGGACCGAGGGCGCCTGCGACAAGGACCGAGGGCCCCTGTGACAAGGACCGAGGGCGCCTGTGATAAGGACCGAGGGCCCCTGCAACACGGACCGAGGGCGCGTGTGACAAGGACCGAGGACGCCTGCAACAAGAACCGAGGGCGCCTGTGACAAGGACCAAGGGCGCCCGCACTATATTGACGTAACATTTTACACAATTTTAAAATTAAAATCAACTCAGGAGAAGAAAATAACCATTTAATTCTCCATTAGGCAGCCTCCATAATGGCAGTGAATGTCAAGGTTCTAGTGCTACTGAATTTTCTGTGCAGGACAAGGCTGAGGCGACAATTAAGACATTAAACATCTGGACTCGCCGCTTTGGCTATAAGGAATATGATACGGTTTCTACTGTCAGTGATATATATATATATCTTTGGGTGATCATATCGTTTAGCGCAAAAAAAGGAGGACAATATTCACTTTTTGTCATGGAAAAAAGGTCAAAGTAGGACATTATAATGAACAAGTAGGATAAAAAGTAGGGTTTATTTATTTTTGAATAATAAATGGCAATGAAATTTAAATATTACACATCAAACAATAATTTCATCAAATCACCTTGATTTTGTGAGTATTGATTTACAACAAAATAAAATAAAAATCATCTTTAAAAACGCGTGATTACTTTTTAAATACACACAGAAACATTGTCACACAAATAACACTAGCGGTTGTTTTGGGTCTGGTGCATGCAAATTTATGTCACTTTCTGAATGATGGAAAGCGTTTTAAAGTACAGTCCACTGATTTCAAATTATTGTGATGTGTCACACTTTGAAAAGCAAAAAGGCCTTCTGTTAGCAGTTATGTTTTCTGTTCTGTACTTGCTTCTTTTGTAAACAAATGTCTGTTTTGATTGGGAACTTTCAGACACGAGTGTGACGTTCATGTTATCACATGTGTGCGTGTGTTTTTGTTTCTTCTATTTTTTCTAATTGTTGGGTGCTCTACTTCTTGTTAGAGTACCCTGGGTTCAATTTCGTCTGAGAATAAATCTTGCAATATTTTCTGCCGCTGTGGTTGCCGATTTATGGTTCTTGTATTGTATAATTTATATTCATTTTCATTATTATAATGATTTCAGTCTGTTTACAATCTTGTGCCAAGTGCCAATGTAAATATAGGGGTTATGCTGATTGATGTAATGCCAACGGCAAAGCCAATAACAGAACAGTCGCAATTCATCAAGAAGATAACTCGCTGAAGGACGACTGTTCACATTTAATTACGTACATAAGTTTCACAGCAGAACATTGTCATTTTCACTCCATTACTTTAGAAACAGACTTGAATAAATTCTTAGGTTTTCATCGACCGTTATGCGTTAGCTACAATGCGTAGTTTTCTTACTGTTTATAATTAATTCTGCCATCACGTCGAGAAGGTATTCTTTTATTCTATTACACAATCCATTTCTATATCTATACAACAATCTCAGCGCTGCTATATTCAATATATTTACGTTTGGCTTACCACGCCATAAATCACTGTCATATCACTTCTTGATTCTTCTGGCACGATGGCCGTTAAAAATATCATTCGACGTTTAGCACTTTATTTAATCTGTCCGACTCTCACGTCCTGAAGAACATTTCCTTTACTTCAGTATAAATATTATTATGGGCTCAAACGCCATAACACAAGCTAGCGCTACATCTATAATATTTCAACTTGTTCTGCCTTTCAATTTTCTGTCCACTGTGAGTAATGTCTGGAAGATCTGCTTTCAATATGGAGTTATTCAAGGAGTACCAAATCACACAGGCTTTGTTGGGATTGACCTTGGAACTGGTTTCGTCGTCGCATCATTTAGTCGTGGTAAAAAAACTGCCTGAAGTGTCTTATGTATACTTTTAACCATTTCATGTCTATCTGAGCCAGTCCTGTAAATGAGCAAGTCATCGGCAAAAGTTAATGTTCGTCCCAAACCTGTTGGTTGGATTGCAGCTATTTTTGCTGTATAGATGTTAAACAGCACCGGTGATAATGGAGAACCCTGGCAATCCCGGGCAAATGTGCATAGGTTCTGTTTCCATGTTCCCAAGCGACATGCAACTGCTCTCTCAGTTAAGGCAGCTTCTATCCACTTGGTTAGCCATGGGTTTACACCACATTCCATTACGCAGTCCATCAAGGTTGCAAAGTCAACACTGCTGTAAGCATCCTCTAGGTCAATTGCCACAGCCACCTTTTCTTGTTTACCATGGAAACGCTCATATACATCGTACGCAAATGTTCCAGCGTTACCGTTACCCCGTGTTACTTTTCTTGGTCTATAACTGCCCAGGGTGTCAGGGGGGATATGTGCATTTTCAAGGTGGTTGTAGCAAAGTTTGATTTTGCTGGGGAGGTTATGATGGTATCCTAAAAGAATGAAATCCGTGTATGTATTAACCGTGTGAGGTCAAGCACATGTAGGCCCCTGACTCTATAAATGATGATGATGAATTATGTGCAGGGAACCTAACGCTACCTCCCTAGATCTCACACGGTCACTATTTTGGCTCTAGTGTCTGGTGTATGATGTACCTAGTGTCTAGGGGAGAAATGAAATGATGGTACACAACACAAAAACACGTTAAGTTTCTATGAGGAAGTGAATAAAAACCTGTGGTTAAGTTTTTCTTTAAATTTGATAATTTTTTGTACAATTTATTTTGCCTGTCCAGTCATATCTTTGGACAGGTCTTTGAAAATGAGGACAAGATAGTTTACAGAAAAGATCAACTAAAATTGTGTGGACAATCTGCCCAAATAACTACAAAGTTAATATATGTCTTTCCTGTTGGAATGTTCACAGCTTACACTTTATTCGTCTAATAGGGAGAGTCACTGTGTATGAGGGGCTGTATTATCGTCATACCCCATCAACTTCCTGAGTATGATTTGAAATACCAGTGTTATTTAAAACGAAACTGTCAGATATACCCAGGTCCTTAACATATCACCTGGGGTTTCTTGTTGAATGCTAAGATAGTGTGTAGTTGCAGAAATATCGATATCACATCACACGCCCAGGCTCCTGCTGTTAGCTCTTGACAGCATACATGAATTGTCGGAGACTTCTTGGCGTTATCGTCACTCCTCAGGTTTCCTGTTACCAGCTGGCAACAGGAAACAAAACCTCTGCAACAAAAGGACACCCTGGCCTTTTATATCTGATCACTTTTGATATTATTTATTTCCCTACTGTGATATGGGGTCAGCCTCGCGTGCATTTCAGGTGCACTCGCCCCTAGTTTTTCATGACTCCCACCTTGCTGTGACCACACCTCAGGTCCCTATGGCAGATACGCCACTGTACATTTACATAGTTTTCCTCAATAATATAATGTGGGGTAACCACATTTCCTTTTATATATTTTTCTCTTTTTTTTCTTTTTAAATATAAATGCTTAAGGCATGTTTAACAGTGTTCATGGAACACAGAGGCTTACTAACATATTTCTAATGCAATAATATTCAAACATAATCATGACAACATACATCGGTTAGATACATTTCAACTGAGGACTCAACAATGTCTGCTCCCGGCACGTCCTTCACTTTTTCCCAATAGCAGTATCTAACTTTGGTAATGGGATTAAACATATTAAATTCATAAAGCATTCTTACCACAAATCAAGAAATATAAACAAATGACACTGACTTGCAAAGAAATGGCCTCAGTTTCGTCTGAACTGTCCAGACTGTGAATACTTATTTAGTTATTTAATTTTAAATTTATCACAGCTGTTCTCGGCGTATCTGAATGAAAAATATTGTTCAACTGGCAATGAATAGTGAAAGCTTTTTGCTAATATTTAGTAGCACTTGCCAATCGAAAGCTTGCGACTACCAGAATTCAAATGCAGTGTTTGAAAAACAAAAACAATTCCAAACATACTCTGCGTCTGGTAGTCGATTGGCCAGACTGCTTTAGTTATGCCAATACAAAAAGATGTTTAGTTTTAGATTACATTTTTCCTACCGCTCCCCTTTCCCTATTATACTCTTTTTACCCAAGCGAATTTGAATTTCCTCAATGCCTCCCTTCTAAGCTCGCGTCCCCACTACCGTTATAAAAAAACAAGCAGGAACTGTCGAGCGTCCGTAGACATTTAGTATTTTCTCAATAACTTGGCTAATACTGGGACTATCATATTATTTAAAACACATTCTTGCTCAGTGGACTCTAAGCTATACTACCATATGATTTTTATGGTCAGATTCATATTGGGTTAGATTTTCAATTTTTGTCATAGTCAATTGTCAAATAAATATTTTACACAAGACCGCCATCTTTCCCTCTCTTTCATCTCGCTAGCATGTATTTTCAAATAACTAACTTGTTTTTGTGACGTCAGAAACATTACCGCGAGGAGGCAATAAAATTGTCTGCGTGTTTTGCCTCTGTTGGCTTTGCCGCAGCGTGTATACATGCATGGCAGAATGTGTCAAGCGAAGCGGGGTTTTGAGCGGTGGGTATTTGAATAGGCGTTAAATATTTGTATTGTATCGTGTAACACTACCAAAAAATGTAAGGATTGCTACTGATTACCAGCGTTAAAATCAAAATTTTACGTTAATTCAGATAGTTATTTTGCGGCACACTTCCGCAAAATCGTTAATTATAAGTCTAGGCTGCAGAATGTATGCAGCAGATCTGGCAAAATGTTAAATGTTGGTAGTACGTTTTCGAAACCGAAACTAAAACGCGTGTTAGATTTTTACCGTGGGATCGTTCTATAGACTTTAGCACTGCACAAAATTCAGCGCTATGCTGGCGTGTGAGAACATCACCGTCAGACACAATAGGGCGGGTTTATTTATTATCATTTTTGACTAAAATCTTACTGAATTGAGCGATTATTCTCGCAGATTTTATTACAGTGGTTCATTAATTATCTCGTCACTATCTTCTCAAGTAATTTGCTGTAGACATTCTACAATGTGATCATTCGATAGCTGCTAAGCAGTGTGGGGTCTTTACCAGGTTTAGAAAGTGGCCGCAGGAAGCTATGTAGCCAGTCTTCCGGCATCTCCGCATTCTGTATACTGGCGTTGAAATCCATCACTACATGCATAATGCCTCTGTCATCAAGCTCTTTGATGTGTTGATACTGTACACCATCAGGACCCGGAGCAGTGTTTCTCCTTGATTTTAATGCATACTTAACGTCCTCGTCAGATATGAGGTCGAAATATATCTGGCCTCTGATGCTATTTTCCAGTACACAATTCTTAATCTCTTGACGGGCAGCTTTATCACCTTTATCCGTCTGAGTGATGTATCGATTGAGTAATGCACGTCTTTTCTCTTCATCGGTCTTCAGACTTATTCCCGCGGAGCTCAGAATATTAGGAATGGGTTGGCTAATATGGTTCCTATTCATTCGTCGTTGTAAGGACCAGAATTTATGTAAGGTCTTTTCAGTGTGCACCTGTGTCACGAAGGCCTCCCACACTTGGTCCTTGCGAGCGATGCTCTTGAACCTATTGATGGCTTTCTGTTTTTTCTTTTTTATCTCTTCAACCCCTCCGTTATTAATTGTACTTCTCTTTCTTGCTTTCCTCCATTCTTTCGTCGCTCTTTCCTTTTCTATCCATGCTTTTTCTACATCCTCATTCCACCAGGGTGGTTGGGTGAAAGATGTTCAAGCTGTTTTTTTCCTGGCATTTTGACGCAATATATGTAGAGGGCTATTACAGTCATGTGAGCCTGCAGGGTACTTAAAAGTGTGTTTAGGCCTCCTGTGTCTGGTTGCCCTCCCCTTTGCAATGTGGACTCCACAAGGTAGATGATCACATTCCTGTGCTCCTAGTACATTCCAACGTGCAAGGGTTGCAGCAGCTTTAGAAATCAATGTCAGATCTATGACGCCGTCAATGTCCACGGGTTTAGTTGCCAGTCTTATCGGGCGTCCATCATTCAAGATGGTTAAGTTTGTGTTCATTAATGCCCAACTCAAGGCCATACCCTGTCTACTGTCCGTGATGTTAACCCACTACTTAGACCTGGAATTGAAACCACCAGCAATTAAACACCTATTGTTAGGTTCATCGGACAAATCGTTCAGGAAATCCCAGCTACCCTCTTCAGAAAGGTGGTCTACATGAGCATACAAATTGTAGACTCGCCATTTCTGATTGCTTATATTCACCGCAATTCCCTGTAATTCTGTATCCTCACTATTGTGGGAACTTGTAGCCAGCTACGAGTTAGGGAGTTCATGTTTGACATAAATACCTTGCCCTCGTCTGCCAGGCCCACAAGGATTACTATAATAACTGTTCTTTTGCAATCTGTCAGTTGTCCGCAGAAGATATCTTTCGGGATGCGACCATCTTCCATGAGGCAGACATGGCCAAGCCAGCGTAGTCTGCGCTGTCTAAGCACTGTATACATGCTTTGAAGGCCAGCACATGACAACAACTCAACATTTGTTACTGTATCTTTCCACGAAATGCCGAGGATGTGGCGTAGACACCATAGATGGAAGGTATTGAGCCTTCTTTCTTGCTTAGCATAGGTTGTCCATGTCTCGCTACCATATAGAAGTGTGCTGGTGACGCCGGCGTTATATACCGCAGCTTTGGTCTTCATTGTGAGTTTGGAGTTTCCCCAAACACGCGATGTGAGGCAGGCAAAGGTTATTAAATATATTTAGACAGAAGGTTACAATAGGAAAGTAAGAACATTTGATTAAAAAAAAAAAAAAAAAAAACAGGTCTTTATTATATTGTCTAATAATTAGGCCCTTTCGTTATCAAAAATAATTTTAGTTTTTATATAGAGAAAAAAATGTCGTGTACTGGGCCATGTGGTTTAACTTAACTAATTTTCTTTCCAACCTCCATCACGTGACAACTAACTATTATCTAACAGCCATCTCGCCACACTGTCAACATTTGATCTCCTTCATTAATTCTCTTTTCATTCCTAGCTTTACCATGACCTTTTTATTTGTTTTCTTCTCTTTCCATGAGACGTGCCCTTTCTTCTTTACATCTCAGAGGCCTCAATTCTTTCTTCTAATTGCTTGTTCATTGTCCATGTTTCTACACCATACAATAATGAAGAGAATATATATAAATATATATATGTATATGTATATATATATATATGGGCTATTATTATTATATATCATCATTTGATGATTCTCAGTTTAGATTTGTAAGTTAGTCATTTAGATGTTAGTATCTATCTCATGTTGTTTAATGTAGCTTTGGCCATTCCTTTTCTCTTTGTCACGGATTGCCTCCCCTGCTTTGCAGTAGTGGTCCAACAGTGACCAAAACTCAATAGTATCTAATATTGGCTTCCAAGGTATCTAACTGCGCGCAAGATTACTCTTGGCAGAGATGTAGATAGAAGATTAATGACACTTCTACCTTAAGGGAGCGTTCACACGATATTTCCAGTAGTCACGAACAAAGTTGCAATGGGCTGAACAATTGTTAACGCATTATGTCTGGTCCGTCGCCTTTTGTGAAGGGTTTAAGCAATGGTTTAGCCCGTTCAAGCCCCCAGTTGGTGTATGTAGCATGTTACGCAATTGCCTAGTTAAATGTATGAAGACCGGAAAGTGGAACACAAGTATATTAGCCCGAAAAAATTAATGCAGGGGTATTTTCTTGTGTGTATCTAGGGCAGCCAATCAAAAACGGGGTTTCCCACGGACAGATAGGAAAGACTTCGACGATTGTATATGGAAGAATAAAATCGTCTGAAACATAGTTAGAATTAGAGATCGGGAAGAAGAACGAAATAACAGACAAAGATGAGAATGGTCTCATTTTGACGGGAATATCTTCATTTATGCGTAGGTACAAGGAAAATTGGAGGGCGTCAGTAGTTGTGAAGAATTTTGCAAGAATAAGTGTCCGTGCATTGAGAAATCTTGTATTTTTCCTATTCATAATTCAAGATAAAATTGTTAACACGACCGATATAGGAAAACGACATATAGATATAAAAGTCAACTCACTGAGAATAGAAATCTAATACTATAAAGGCTTGAACTGGGAAAGGTGCGATGCACGAGACCAAGGTTTGAAACCCATCTAGCACAAACCCCTCGGAGTTATAACTATTTTGGGAAGTTTGCTGGAGTTGCGATCCTTGTTTCCCATACGTCCGGAAGCTCCATATATAAGGGTGGTCGAAAATGATTTCAATTTCACTTGTACAGCGAAGAAGACACAAGGACAACGGCTGGAGAGAGAGAGAGAGAGAGAGAGAGAGAGAGAGAGAGAGAGAGAGAGAGAGACGTGTAAAGGCCAATATCTTGTTATTTGCAGCCAGGCAGTTCTATTACTCCACAAAAGCCAGTCTTTACTGATCCTAATTAGATCCTGCGAGGGTATGTAAAGTTACTATGTAAATTAATTCAGTAATTACAACTTTTATTTCAGGATTTGTTTAATCTATATGTTATGAAAGTATCATGCATATTAATTGGTTACTTGATATGATTGTTGAAGATTGGAACCTGATATATAACCACCGTGACTGAGTCCGTATCAGGGCTAGCACAGTCCTTTTCAGGACTAATAACACTTATTTTCAGGACTACCTTACTTACTTACTTAGTCGTTCCCCTTCTACCGTGAGGTAAAGAGGTTTGGAAGAGAGAGCGCCAGGCTATCCTATCGGCTGTCTTCCTCCTGGCCTGGTTCCATTATAGTCCTCGGTCCTTCAAAGATTGTCTAATGTTGTCCTCCCAGCGGACTCTGGGTCGCTTCAGGACTACCAACAGTCATTATCAGGGTTTATTCAATCTGTCTTCAAGTTACGGCACTTTACAGAGCTGACTTGTCAGGCAGGGGGATACTATAACCTCATACCATATATGGGTGTATATATTATTTTGTATTATTTGATTTTATAAAATGTTCCACAGTAGACAACTGTCTTGTCACTGATCCATAATCATGCATTTCCACGCATGCATCTGAAAACAAATTCATCTCACCTACAATAGGAATGTGGTAATTATTATCCAAAATAGCCACATATCCTACAATTATCTGCAGGTTCATACTTGTCAACCAAAAGTTAGAGGTCCATGATCAAGAATTGCTCGATGATCAATGCTAATCGCCCCAGCAGTGTCTGGATTGGTAGAAGCACGACCTACTGAAGCTGTACATCTCATATGAACACTGATTATCATAGAAGACGAGTGATATTTGTGACAATCGTGCACCCAAGAAGCGATAACTGTCAAGCAGAGTTTTATGATGACAATTTGCATGATAAACTAGTGAAAGCTATAAAGTGAATAAGACAGTGAAGAAGTCTATTACCCAACAAATTGGAAGATTCTAAAGAAATGACATTTTAGTTTTAAACTTGTGAAAACTGTAATTGATTTCACCACTTTAATTTTTATGTAAATATAAATTTTTTATCAACAGTCACACTCAATCACCACATTTAGATAGATGTAAATAAAGAGGATATATAAATTGTATTCACCAGCTTTATTCATTCAATATAGTTGATATTGAGTTTGGTTGAATTGCTATTAATATCACAGGTGGTCACATAGCGGAGGTGGCGCAGTAAGGTCTGACTGTTCTCTGAAAATTTTCAGTCCAGATACTTTCACAGCCGTGACTATTGAGTGAAACCAGTGTACTTCTCTGTCACTGGGACCTCACACATTCTGGAGAGAATACTATTTCTACTCTAGCACTATCATCTCACACATCTAAAACCTTCCGCTACAGTGTAATCCAACGAAATTCCTCTTATAAGTAATAGCACTGTTTAGAGATAAATATATGTCTAGGTATATATATATATATATATATTAAAGAATATGGCTCATACGTTTGCGTTCATACATATAAAAAACTGAATCGACTATGATTGTTTTGTTTTAAAACAACAGGTAACAAATTTAATAATCAATTAGCCTAAACAACATCTGGAAGTCCTCCCAATACAGCACAAGCACAAAATTAAGATTATATCAGAGCTGTGTGCTTTCTGTGCTTCTCTATGGTGCGGTATGCTGGAGAGTTACAGAGAAGGAAATGTCGAAATTGTCCTCTTTTCACACAACATGCCTAAGAAAAATTTACCGAATCTTTTGGCCAAATACCATCACTAACCAAGATCTGCTTACTCGTAGCAAGCAAGAGGACATGCACACCATCATAGCTGGCAGACGCTGGAACTGGGTTGGTCATGTCCTCAGAAGAGACCCCGATGCCATCACAAGAACAGCTATGCTTTGGACCCTGAAGGAAAACGAAAGAGAGGCCGACCAAAAACAACCTGGCGGAGGACTGTGGAGGCTGAGATGCAAAGAATGAACCAGAGTTGGGGTACTGTACGAAGGATGGCCACCGACCGAGCAAAGTGGAATCAATTTGTTGTTGCCCTACAAGACGCCACTAGGCGTGATGGCAACTGACTGCTTTGACGGTCGGCGGCTAAGGATCAAAGAAGAAGTATTAACAGTTTAAAATAAATAAAATGCTGGTGATTTTATATTGGAATCATATGTTCTCTTCACTGAGATTTAGGGTGAGGATATATTGAAAGTCCGTTTTGCAGGTGCCTTTTTACAAGCACTTAACTTTTATAAGGGAATCCTGTAGCTGTGGTTCATCAATTCTGTGATGAGAAAACCTTCTCCACACTTTCTCCCACTGTAGGCGGTTAAGGTGGATGCTTTTCCCTCACAATAGCGGCGTGAATACCACAAATCGTCTGATGGCTTGTAACCACGCACTTTAGACAAATAGAAAGAGACAAATGCCTGCTGTGTACATTTGTTCGCCGCAAACTAACAGGCCCATTGTCATGCGCTCCACCCACTAATGTTAACCTCTCAGAAGAATTAAATTCCCGAGCACACAGTGTAACTCAGGGAATATGATGAAAATTCACCAATATCCTTCTGGGTGTTAACTAAGAAATTGCGTCTGAAGTGCGTGAATAATGATTTGCCTGAATTACAATTAAAAAAGGTACATAAATCTCACATGATAATATGTTACACCTAAGGCACATGTGATGTAATCATCACTCATTACTCATCACTTTTCCCGTCGGAGTCTGGGTCGTTCTGCTGTCGGGTTTCCCGCACGACTAGTCAGAAACAATCACCAGCTCTTGCAGTGGTGGTTCATGCATATACTATTTTCATATGCTGAGGTTGCCAGACTTGTATATAACCACTTTGCAAGAAACCTGTAGAATTTACATTAGTAAATAAATTGTTTACACTTACCCCAAAATTTGGGAATACACAATCTCCTTGCACAGATTTAGACTGGACACGGTTCTGTATTATCTGCTTCGAAATCACTTTGGTCTGGAAATTAGAGTTAATTCCTCTGACGGCGGTTGTTCTGCGAAATCCTGTCCTGGGAAAATATTTGTTTAATTCCTCTATGACTTGGTCTGGGAAATTAGAGTTAATTCCTCTGACGGCGGATGTTCTGTGAAATCACCTGGGCCTGGGAAAACTTTTGTTAAATCTCTCTATGACTTGGTCTGGGAAATTACAGTTAATTCCTCTGACGGCGGATGTTCTGTTAAATCACCTGGGCCTGGGAAAACGTTTGTTAAATTCCTATATGACGTGATCAAATTCCATGGATTCCAGTCTTGTTAATTAAAGTCCTGGAACCTTTCCAGCCTTGTATTAAAAATGCTGGTTTACTTGTGAATTCCAAAGTTGCCAAATACTCAATCTGTTACATATAGTTGTGGAATTTCTAAGTCCAATGTCTCATTTATCTTTCTGGCTTTTATGAGTCGCTGATATGACTTGTGCGCTGCAGTCACTCTGTGTGATAATGTGTCTGTATATCATCACACTATATTCTCAGTTCTTAGTGCAAATCACAGATTGCACTTCCGACTAGTGTGCCAGTAAAATACATAGTATATTTCAGCTCCTCAAAATGAACCAATCCAATCGAATCTCTTTCAGCACTACGTGGGTAGGGGTGCTTCAAATTCACAAAATACCCTCACGGGTTTCAAAATATTAAATTTAATATCCATTCGTGACTTCTTCATATCGTTGCATCCGAGGCACAATCGCTTTGAAAAGATGGTCAGCCTGATAATACGTGATAAAATATTATCGCTGCCCGGGTCAATAAACCTTTCGTAACACAAACAGTTGAGGAGTGAAATGTTAGAAACTTCACCCTACTGATCCAACGTAGAGAGTAAAAAATAGTGCATAAAATATGCCACATAATAATGACAGGGGAGAGAAAAATAAGAAATTATCACTCGCACGGGAATGTAATGCAATCCTGCCGGAGTGGACTTGGGATCGCACAACCGTATCGTCACACTCTTCGTGATTTCTGTTTCGCATCTGCCATCTTCTCTTATTAAATGACCACGTTTTGAGAACCCCTTGACTTGTTCCAGAATTTCCCACTTATTCTTGTATTTAACGGTAGCTTTTCGCCCGCTTTACTAATTATTTATGAGCCTCGCTGGTGTAATGGCTACGACGTTGTACTGGCGACCAGGTGTTCATGGTTCAAACCCGGCCGTCGGCGTTTGAAGAAATGTTTACGACCGGAAATTTGACTGAATAACCTGAACGGCTCCTGCACATAAATCCCGTGTGGATGGGAAGGAGCGAAGCTCCTGACCGGGTTGGAAGGAAAGTCCACTGACCCCCCAGCCTCGCAGTGACATGTCATTGGGCCGAAAGAGCTGGAAAAGCTCGAGTGCCGCTGGTTATAGAAAGAAAGAAAAAAAACTAATTATTTACAGTTTTTGTTTCTCAATGTTAAAGTCTAATACATATTCATGACTTATGCTGTTTACTTGCTTCATAAGCACTTGCAACTCCTGTTCACTTTCAGCTTACACAACTGTATCATCCGCATATCTAATGTTGTTAATTGATCTTCCACCGATGCTCGGTTCTAGCATTTCCTATATATCTGCATTATTCCTTTTTAAAAAACCGCACACTGAGAGCATCTGTAAATCATAATGAATACAGAAAAAACATCACATAAAATACTGGGAAACAAAAGTGTACTATGTTTTCGTAAAGTGCTACTGTGAATATCACTTGCGGAAATTAGTGTAGTCCAAATTTAGCAGCATTAAATCGAGTCTCGTAAGAGTACATACATCACTGCTTGGTGGGGAAAGAGCATGGGGGCGCCATTACGAGACCACGCACCACCTTAAAACATACATTGGAATGCAGCTGTGCTCTGTCCCTTTGTCTAATCAAACTCCATAATTCTCGCAGTTTGTACGTCGGTCACATCTAAGGGATGCAACTGTGGTTGAAAGTTAGACATTAATTGTATTGTTTCCCTTATATGTACTCTCCCGAAAATAGTAAGACTCAACGAAGAAAAGTCAGTGAATTGTGCAACACAAAGTGAGTGACAGTGATGTACGTTTTTTATTGTAGAACCCAGTTTCATTCCGGAAACGGATTTAACTCATCATTTTGTTAAAAATAACCTTAACATTTAAGTTTTTGATTGTTTTTTCAAGACAAAATTTTAATTTAAAGTATTGAAGACTTATTGTTGGAGCTACTCGCTGGAAATGAAACGGTTTATTGGAGCATAGATGCCATGATTTCCGATGATCCCAACGACGCAGTTGATTTCCCAACCGAGTTCCTTAAAGAGCAGTGCCCATCAGGAATGCCACCGCATTTGCTGAAATTAAAGGTTACTGCATGTATCATGCTATTGCGAAATCTGAACGCAAAAAATGGACTATTGTATGGCACGCGTTTGGTCATAAAAGTCTTGCATCGGAATTCCATTGATGCAGAAATTATCACTGGCAGTAATATGGGAGAACGAGTCTTAATTCCTCGCATTGACTTAGAACCGAGCGAGCGCAGTTTGCCATTTAGGATGCGATGTCGTCAATTCCCAGTGATTTTAGCATTTGCATTGACGATCAATAAGGCGCAAGGACAATCTTTTGATCACGGAGGAGTTTTCCCTCCTGAACCTGTTTTCGGACAAGGCCAGCTCTATGTTGCCCTCACCCGTGGAACAGATCATGAAAACTTGAAAGTTTTTGTTAAAAACACGTTTTATCAGGGAACATTCTTTGAAACAAATCCACGCACTTTCACAAAAAATGTTGTCATCAAATAACTTTTATATTGAATTAAAAAATATTTTAGAAATATATTACAGTTTTTGATTTACTTCCGTCATTGTTGACGGGTTATTGCTAGTGTAGAAATATTTATGTTGCATATGATACCTCTCTCTCTCTCTCTCCCTCCCTCTCTCTCCTCTCTCTCTCTCTCTCTCTCTCTCTCTCTCTCTCTCTCTCTCTCTCTCTCTCTCTCTCTCTCTCTCTCTCTCTCTCTCTCACTATTTTGGTTTTGAATTTTGAACCATGCACATTAAAAAGTGATGTTCCTCATGTGCACGGAATACTCGGTTCAACCCCATATGGGTATATTGTGTTCACTATTATATATAGCAAATTACCTTGATTGTGTTTCTTATGTGTTGGTTCTTTCAGGCTGTAATTTATCTGCCGTTTGTTATAGCATTGTTTAATAATTAATATCTATGGTGGTTATATTTTAATTAATATCTATGGTGGTTATATTTCAATTAATATGTATGGTGGTTACAGTGTATCCCCTTCCATGATCCTAGATTGATATCGTATGGTAGAAAATTATCCATTAAAATTAAAAAAAAAAAAAATAACATTGTTGTTTCTTTCTTTGTCGTTCTCATTTGTTTTGGTTGCTCAATGTTGGTTCTTGGTTTGGTAATATAAAATTTATTTTGTTGTGTAGCTCCCTGGTTAGGTTGATTTTAGTATAGTTTCTAGTGAAGGTGATGGCGAGTTTTTTTCTTCTCAAGTATTCCGTGAGTGGTTTTCTGGGCTGTTCATATTTTTCTGTCACTTACGCTAAGAGATGCAACTTTGGGTGAAAGTTAGACATTAATTGTATTGTTTCCCTTATATGTACTCTCCCGAAAATAGCAACATTCGACAAAGAAAAGTGCGCAAATGACGGTGTGCACAACAATATTTATAGAATGTGTGATCCTGTATACACACATTGGGATCCTCGCTGCTGCTACGTAATTCGTGTACTGTGGTGATGCACAGAGGTTTTTATTTGAATAAGTAAAATTGCCGTTAGGTATTGGTGCTTTTGAATTTAATTCCCGTCTTATGACGAGCTTTTACACTAGTGGTTTTAAAATAAAACTATTATTAATTCCCAATTGGTCAAATACGGGTTATTTCATAAGCAAATGAACGGCCTTCAAATTTTTATAGAAAGTTACATTCTAAAATGCGTATTCAATCTTAGAGACATGAGTTAAGTATACAATTTAGCGTTCAATTATAGAAGCTCTTAGGCCGTGAGGGGTTAAACAATTGAAGGGAAGGGAACATCTTTGTCTTGGATCATTAGCCCCCGACTGACAAAGCAGTCAGTGGTCATCACGCCTAGTGGCATCTTGTAGGGCATCAACGGTGGCCATCCTTCGTGCTGTCGCTTCTGAGGACATGGCCAACCCAGTTCCAGCGTCTGCCTGCAATGATGGTGTGCATGCCTTGTTGACTGCAGCAAGGCAACATATGTAGGCGTAAAAGCAATAATTAAGAACAATTTCAGAGATGAAAAGTGGTATACACAGCACCAACCGTGATATATAGTACACATTGCCAAGAAGATGTCACATGATACATGCTGCGAATCGGCCACTGCAGACTAAAATAGCATCTGCTTAACACATAAAACAACTGACAGACATATATGTGTCGATATGACGAAAACAAGCAAACAGTAGGACATGTCCTCCAAGAATGTCAGATGCACGTAAAGAGCCGATAGACAGCTGGACTTTACTGACTCCTTTTTTGCGGGAAAGTGTATGGTGATTAATGAAGCCTCAGACAGACTGCCACATTTGTGAGTGAAAGATATGTAGTTGTATGAGAGCTATGAGATAAGTCTGCGACAAGCCGCTATCGTTATGAGAAAAACAGGTGGTTATTTGAGAGGGTTGAAGAAGCGTGAAACAGACCGCCAACTTTCTTTTCTTTGATCCTTAGCTGCCGATCCAGTGGCCATCGCGCTTGGTGGCCTCATGTGATGCAGCAACAAACTGCTTCCACTTTGCTCAGTCGGCGGCCAACCTTCTTACAGTGCCCCAGCTCTGGTTCATTCTTTGCATCTCGGCCTCCACAGTTCCCCGCCAAGTTGTTTTGGTCGACCTCTCTTTCTCCTTCCTTCGGGGGTCCATAGCATAACTCTTTTTGTGATGGTATCATTGTCGTAGCCTGAGACAGACTGCCACATTTATGAGTGAAAGATATGTAGTTGTATGAGAGATATGAGAGAAGCGTGTGTGGCAGTAAGGGAAGGAAGAGTGAAAAGTCTAACCTAAGTTGGTATAGAGGGGGTTGAAAAAGGGGATGCGCAAAAAGAGGCTTGCGCATAAGAAGGGTCAAAACAGAACAGAGATTAGGCACGTTTTTCTCAGCAGGAGGAGAAGCGTGATCCAGGCCGGGCAGAACAGCAGTAAGAAGGTATCATAAGAATTACAGGTCCACAAGAATTACAGGACATGGACACATCTTGTAAGCGTACAAGAGGAGAGACAGCCACACTGTACATTACAAGAGGAGAGACAGCCACACTGTACATATATATTGATAGAAAATTTCAAGAGCTCAAAAAGGACAATAGAAGCGGAAGTAAAGATCAAAAAGAATACCGATCTCAGAGTCGAGGCAAGGAGAGAAATAGGAGTAGTAACAAAGATAAAGAAGGAAATAGTGGTACAACGGAAATAGAAGAAGTAACGGCACTTTGCGCAGATTTGGAAAAACAATTTGAAGACTTAGAGAAGAGGAAGACGGGACAGGAAGTATATACATTACACGAAAAGTACCAGCTTGACATACAATCAGAATCCGATTTGTCAAGTGGGGAAGGTAGAGTTATGGATTCCGACGAATATGCCCCAGGTTTCAGGTCGGATGAGCTGGATTACACAGAGGACGAGGAAGAGAATAGAAGTAATTGGCCGAGAAATGAGAACAGTGATCTTGGATGCATAAATCAGATAAAGACGAAGAAAATGATCAAAATGGCTGAACCAAGCTTAAATGAGTTGAAGAAAGCAATAAAAGGCACCCTAAGAGGAGCTGACCTCAACACCTTGTCAACAAAGAAGGTGCGGAAATTGCTGGAAGTAAAGTTTGATAGACTTATCAAAAAAGGAAAAAGAAGTTTACAAACTTGTGATCGAAATGTTGGATGAAGAGGCGGATGTGGAGGACACAGGGAAGAAAGATTACAAAGAAGAGGATAGATCGACCAGGAGAAAGAATCGACTGACGGTTAATAATGTAGAGCATAGCAGTAGACGGAGATGGTCTTCAGAATCTGTGTCGAGGGACTCAGACAGTGTGGTGTCTGAGGTGAGTGACGGCAGTCACAGACACAAAAGGAGTTACAGAAGACGAGAGAATAGTAGAAGAGACAAGGAGGAAGGGAGAATATATAGAAGTAGGAGTAAAGAACGTGAGTACCCAGTATACAACCCGGATGAAATACTTGCGAACAGGGCAGAAAAGTGGAGACGATATACGGAGACAATCAGGCAGATAGTTGGAGGGAATTGTCAGAGGCTGAAAAACGATGGAAGGAGAGGAATAAAAATGACAGCGTTAGCTAAGTCGTGAGGAGACTTTTAGTGGAGTCATTCTCCACCGAACACATAGAGAATCAGAGGTCTGCGCATACCTGAATGATAGGATGCTGCAGAGGAAGAAAAGAGGAGGACGAAAGAGAAAATAGTAGGAAGGCCATTGAGAAAATGGCAGAGTTTTTGAGAAGCCATAGAGAAAATGGCAGAGATAAGAGAACCACAGGGAAATGGATAAAAGATGAGAGCCATGGAGAAATGACAGGAGTATTGTGAAGCCACAGGAAGGATGGCACAGACATATAGAAGTGAGAGTTCTAGAAGGAACGAATTTAGAAGTGAGAGGCCATGGAGAAAATGAAAAAAAAGAGGAAAATGGAAGTGAGGAGAGAGATTTCGCGGCAGGGGCCGGAGTCTTGTGAAGACTTTGGGGAGAAATCATATTTTTTACTCCGAAGTACACGAAGAGAAGAAAAAAGAGGAAATTAAGAGATTCGAGGTAATCGAGAGGTCATAGGGAGAATAGCATGAATATATGTAGAGGTTCTAAGAGGGAATGAAGAGAAGATAAATGTGTTAAGAAGGTTACAGGGAGGGAACGAAAAAACATATAGAACGTTGTACGGCGTTTGCCAGACTACAAATGAGAGTCTATTAGGGGTAACCCTCACCGAACATATACAGAAGAAATTTAGACATGACAGAAGACATGTTTAGGCTCTATACGAGAGAAGAAAGAGGCTAAACAATTCACACCAGGTGTGTGGTGACAGAAAGTAATAGAATATGATGGGTTTGCATATATGACAATAGGAGTGACTGGATGAGTAAAAGGAAATAAACTTTGTATGGATATGTACAGAGTGGTCAGAATGTGAGTGCGAACGACAAGGGTAAGAACAGTCATAAATGTAAAGAGGAATTAAAGGCCCCCTTAGGAAAGTGGCGGGAAAAGAGTAATTCCCCAGTTTTGGTATGACGATATGTTGTAACATAAGAAAATGATGATATGTGACTGATATGGAAAAATGAAGACCACTAAAGAAGTGGAAATGTAATAACGTGTCAAAAGTATGTATTAAAAAAAAAATCATGTAACATGAGTAGATAGTAGAGGGGAAAAGGGAAGATAAGTGTTCATAAATGGGAAGTAAACATTTCTCCCAGGGATAGACAGGGGGACGGCATTAGAATGAGACTACGACGACTGAATGGCTTACGCAGACATGTAAAGTGTACATAGTACGACAGGTCACAGAGCTGATCTTACGTATACGGGAAAAAACCACATCAGGTGTGTGATACATTAAAATGGATACAAAATAGTGTGCGTGTGAGATAGCAGAAGTGAAAGAATGACTGTCAGGAAATAAACTTAGTTCGATTGTGAATGAAAAGGATGGAGAAATGCAAAATTGTTATTCATTAAGAATATGAAAGGGAAGGAGATGAGGATGAATGCAGTTGTTATTAATGTGGTAAAGTGGGATGTTATAAATATTTATAGGGGACTTAGTGTACTGACTGAGATCAGCTGTGAAGGTATCTGTATCTAATAGGTGTAGTGTTTTGCAGATAACCTTACTTGCTACCACATTATACCTCAGTCAGAATTATTCTGGAATATTGTGATGACTACGTTAAATGTCTAGGGTATGTATATGATGAAGTGTAAGTCACAACAACAACAGACAGATAAACAATTTAATTTATTCCACCACACTTGACAACACTGTGACACTCACACACATTTAACACTCTATAAGACTATCTTAAATGAGTCACTGGTAAAGTTTCAAATATAAATATGTATTAATTACTTTCACTAATGTATGTGTCCTGATTCAAATACAAAGTGAACCAGGAATCACAATCAATTGTAATTACAATTTATATGTACAGAATTTATCAATATGAACCTTGTAGTGACATATTTTATTAATATTATCCTATGTGTGTCAGTTGTGTAGTAGTAATATGAGGTAATACTGGTTTTGTTTTTTCAAGCTATGTTGTTATTTGTCATCATGACTTCAAGTGTTTGTTTATCTTGGAAATAGTATGGGGAAAAGTTCACAGTTCCTATCAATTTAAACACTGTATTTTCCCTCTGTTTTATTATAAAGTCAGATTTTGAGGGGGGGGGGGGGCATAATGTTGAGCTCCTCTGGCCACAGACGCTTACCTTTCGTGATGGCGGCAGGAAAGACTCCTCTGCTCGATAGCCTCCCTGTGTTCTGGAGACACCTCACTGGTCACTATCTGGACCCAGGAGTATGCTGTCAGCCTCTAGGTTCAGCAAAGCTCAGACCAGGTGCTGCTCAATAACTTTAGGACCACGGTCCCTGAAACAAGAAGGTTGTACCTCCTATTTCAGAACTAATTTATAATAAATTTCCAGACTGAACACAATACATAACAAACACTGAGTTCAGAGCGGTAGGCCAACTGCTATCTTCATCTGAAACAATTTTCACCAGTATACTCCTCCCTAATGGTTACGACACCTCTGCAATTCCAGCATGATTTCTTTCTAGTCAATAAGATAGGTGTCAGTGTACTGTTTGTCAATACCATGTAGTTTTACTTTCCTCCGACACCTTCTGTTCAGGTTGGAGCACTATATAGGCTTTACCTCATGTTCGCTACTGAACCACACATATATACAGACATAAATTATCAATTTACATTAAATTTTCATTAAAAAGATATCAATTATTTCAAGCTTACCACAATTCATGGAATAATACACAGTTACGTTGACTGGCAATGAATATAGCACAATTTCGATCTGCCGATGTCCCAGGCTTTTATTTAGAAAAATATGCACTGGCGCTCAACGCACTGGTTCTTTAGTAAGTTTATTTGAAAATGTGGTGCTGACCTGACGCCTCTGATTGACTATATTGGCGGGTCTAACCAATCGTGCCATGTTTACACAGCTTTTAAAAAAAAGTACCCTTCCTTCCGTCTCCCCTAACAACAAAAGATAGTATTTATAGCCCGACTAATCGTGTTTAGCCTTACATTTACTTCTATCCAATCAAATAGGATTTAACATGGGGACCTATTTCCCGTACAATGGTGGTTTTAAAATCTGCCACTGAGCGATTCTGATTTTGGGGTTGCCTGACACCCTCACTATTTCTTTTGGCTATAATTTGTTAATTCCTAGACTATTTGCGTAACACTTAACATATTATTTGTCAGCAAGTCCTAAGGAACCCAAATATACAAATTTAAAGGAGCTAAGTGGCTGCGTTCAAAATATGCATTTTCTTCTACCTCCTGTTCACTTCGAATACGATGTGGTGTCTGGGTACTGTAATGTTCTCAAACGTAAACCAGTATAATGTCATGTTTCCTAATAAGCGTTTTTCAGGTTTTTAAAACCTAACTCTCGTATGGGTAGTGTTTTTTATCACTGTCGATTTGAAAAAAAGTTAGTGCTTGTGGCCTTACACGCGTGTTAGGGGTGGTATTAATTGTGTATCGCGAGACTGTGGTAGTATTGCCTGCGTTCCGGCTTTCAGCCCCTCCCTTTCTTTCTATCCTTAGTCCATCTGTCTTTCGTTTATGGTAACTTAGTGTATAAAATGACATGAATGGAATATTAAATGTAGGTCAGCTTGCGTATCTCAAGGTTTTTCTTAGAAAGGCAGTACACGTTTTATCGTAGAAAGCGGGTATTGAAGCAGTAGGCTTTTACTATCAACGTGAAACGTTACAATTTGCAGACGAATTAGAAAACAAGGGGGATTTCGAGTACAGTCATTGTGACAGCACTGTTCTTTACCATTCTTCTTTCCTTTTATTGAAGTTATTTGTTAGGCTTTACATTTACTTTTTAATTTATATATGTGGATTAGAATTTCTCACGACAATTAAAGGGAAGGGACAAAAATGTTTCCAGTAAAAGAATAATTATGTTGTGTAGAAAGAAATTGTTCATTCATTCATTCATTCATTCATTCATTCATTCATTCATTCATTCATTCATTCATTCATTCATTCATAACCCTCCACTCCCAAAGGAGCATAGGCCTTCAACAAACACATGCCAAGTCCTCTTGTCACGTGCCATCATCTCAAGTTCTTTCCACGTTCTCCTTATCATTTTCACCTCTGTTTCCAGCTCTCTTCTCCATGTGCTTCTTGGTCTACCTCTGCTTCTCTTGCCCTGGGGATTCCAGAACAAGGACTGCCTTGAAATGCTATCAACAGGTTTTCTCAGTGTGTGTCCTATCCATCGCCGTCGTCTTCTTCTCATCTCTTGTTCCTCTGACACTTGTCTAGTTCTTGTCATCAGTTCCACGTTGGTAACCTTGCCATACCATTTTAATCCCTCTATTCTACGCAAGCACCCTTTTATGAAATTCTGTAGCTTTTTGGTAGTTGTCTTTGTTGATCTCCATGTCTCAGAGCCATACAATAGGACTGACTTCACATTTGAGTTGAAGATTCTTATTTTCATGTTGGATCCGATTTCTCTTGATCTCCATATATTTCCCAATGCAATGAAAGCTCCTCTTGCTTTTTGTATTCTTATTTTGATATCACTGTCTGTCCCTCCAACTTTGTGAAGGAAGGATATCTGGTTAAGTTGCCTAAGAAGGGAAATTTACAAGAGTGCACACATTATAGAGGAATAATGTTACTTTCAGTGCCAGGAAAAGTATTAAACAGGATTATCCTTGAAAGATTAAAAGAGTCCATAAACAAGAAACAGAGATGAACAAGCAGGTTTTCGACAAAACAGATCATGTACATACCAGATAGCCACTTTGAGAATAATAGTTGAACAAAGTCTGGAATGGAATTCACCACTATACATCGGATTTGTGGACTACGAAAAGGCATATGACAGTGTAGACAGAGAATCACTTTGGAAATTGATGAGGCATTATGGAGTTCACCTGAAGATCATTAATTTAATAAAGAAAACATATGAAGACATGACATGCAAAGTTCTTCATGAAGGACAGCTTACAGAACCGTTTGGGATTAAGAACAGGAGTGCGACAGGGATGCCTCTTGTCTCCATTTCTTTTCTTACTAGCAATAGACTGGGTTACGAGAACATCGACAACACACAACAGAAATAGAATCCAGTGGACTCTGACTAAGCAGTTGGATGATCTGGATTTTGCTGATGACTTAGCTCTTCTGTCCCATAACCGTAATAAGATGCAGGACAGATTGAAAACACTCGATGAGAGGTCACAGCAATTGGGTCTGAAAATTGTCCATCGGAGATATGGAAATTAGTTACGTGTTGAAGAATTGTTGAAACAACACATTGCTAAGGATTTTTGTATATAGGGAAAAGTACAGTAGGGCTGATGCGACTATGAACAAATATTTTTGTTGTTGTCACCCTTGAATAAAATTTTTTTTAGTTTTTAGGGGGTAAGGAGATAGATGTGGCAGTAAGGGAAGGAAGATTGAAAAGTCTAACCTGAGTTGGTATAGAGGGGGTAGAATAATGGATGCGCAAAAAGAGGGTTGCGCATAAGAAGGGTCAAAACAGAACAGAGGTTAGGCACGTTTTTCTCAGCAGGAGGTGAAGCGTGATCCAGGCCGGTGTCGTGAGACATTCTAAATCCACATATATAAATTAAATAGTAAATGTAAAGCCTAACGAATTAATTCAATAAAAGGAAAGAAGAATGGTAAAAGAACAGTGCGGTCCCAATAGTGTACGCCTGTGTTATAGAACGTCATACTAGCTAAAAAGAAAACCCCTTTTTATGCTCCGTCTGCATAATTGTAACGCTTTCACGTTTACTAGAAAAGCCTACTGCATCAACTACACGCGTTTCTAAAAAATAAAACTGGTACTGTGTTTCTTAGAAAACCTTGAGATACGCACACTGCTTAATGACCTAGATTTAATATTACATTAATGTCATTATATACCAACGGGCTGATCACCCGTTTGCCAGTCACTTCGATTACGGAAACAACAGCAAATGGATTGATTTGCCGTTGCCCTAAAGACGCCAATAGGCGTGATGGGAAACAATGGCAAAGAAAACCTATCTGCTGTTGCCCTAAGACGCCACTAGGCGTAATGGCCACTGACTGCTTTGACGGTCGGTGGCTAAGGACGGAAGAAGAAGAAGAATGTCATTATATACACTGCGTAAACTAAAAGACAGACGGGCTTAGAGAGAGAGAGCGAGGTACGGAGGAACGCATGCAATACTACCACAGTCTCGCGATATAAAATTAATGCCACCCCACGCGAAAGGTACGCAGGCTTGATTTTTTTTCAAATAAACAGTGACAAAAAACACTACCAATACGAGGTTAGGTTTTAAAAAACATGGTTAATGCTTATTAGGAAACATGACACAATACTGTTTACGTCTGAAGTCCTGACATTAGCCTGACAGTACAGAAGACACCCCATCGTATCGAAGTGAACGGGTGGTAGAAGAAAATACATATTTTGAACGCAGCCACTTAGCTCCATTAAACTTATATATTTGGGTGCCTTAGGACTTGCTGACAAAGAATATGTTGGGTGTTAAGCAAATAGTCTAATAATTAACAAATTATAGCCAAAATACTATAATGGTGTTGTCTGACAACACAGGATCATATTTGCTCATAATGGCGTGTTTGGACACTGCTTTAGAGGAAATGAGGCCACCACGTTAAATCCGATTTGATTGGCTAGAATTATATGTAAGGCGAAACATGATTAGTCGACGGCAAATACTATTTTTGGTTGTTATGGGAAACGGTAGGAAGGGTACTTTTTTTCAAATGCTTTTGTAAACATGGTCTTATTGGCTAGACCATTTAATATAGTCAATTAGGAGCGTCTGTTCAGTGCCACTTTTTGAAATTAAACTGTGTAGAAGCAAGTGCGTTGAGAACCAGTTCATAATTTTCTAATGAAAGCCTGGGACAGAGGCAGATCGGAATTGTGCCATAACTCATCGCCAGTCAACGTATTTGTTTAATATTTCCTTGAAATTGTGGTAAGCTAGACATATTTGATATCTTTTTGATGAAAAATTGAATGTGAATTGATAATTTATGTCTGTATGTGTGTGGTTCAGTAACAAACTTGAGGCAAAGCCTAGATATTGCTCCACCATGAACAAAACTTGTCGGAGAGGAGTATAACTGCATGGGATTGCCAAATAGTACTATGACACCTATCTTATTGAATAGAAGGAAATAATGCTGGAATTGCAGAGGCGTTGTAACCATTAGGGAGAGGAATACTGGTGTATACTGTTACATGAGAAGCTAGCAGTTGGCCTACCGCGCTGAACTCAGTGTTTGTTATGTATTGTGCTTCAGTGTGGAAATATATTATAAATTAGTTCTGAAGTAGGAGGTACAACCTTCTTGTTTCAGGGACCGTGGCACTAACGTATTAAAGCAGCACCTGGTCTGAGTTTTGCTGAATCCAGAGGCTGGTAGCATACTCCTTGGTCAATATATCGACCAGTGTTGTTTCTCAAGAACACGGTGAAGCAAGCGAGCAGTGGAGACTGTTTCCTGCCGCCCACACAGAAGTTAAGATTTCGTGGCCAGAGCAGCTCAATCTTGTGTATACCCCCTCTAAAAGTGACTTTACAGTAAATCAAGAGGTACATTTATTTATTTCAAATAAAAGAAACTGTGAACCTTTCAAATATTATTTCCACCAGAAAGAAACACTTGAAGTCATGATGACAAACAACAACCTAGCTTAAAAAGCCAGTATTACCTCATAGTACTACAGCACAACTTACACACATATTGCAATAATAATATATGTCAATACAAAGATCCTATCTATAAATTGTGTACATACAACTTGTGATTACATTTGATTGTGATTCCTGATTCACTTTGTAGTTGAATCCGGATATCTATTATTGACAGGAATTAATACATATTTTAAAAGTTAACACTTGACTTATTAAGATAGTCTTATAGAGTGTTCTTTGTATGTGAGTGTCACAGTGTTGTAAAGTATTGTGGATTAAATTAAATTGTTTATCTGTCTGTTGGTTGTTGTGAACATACACTTCATCATTATCATAACCCTAGACATTCAACGTAGTCATCATAATATTCCAGAATAAGTCTGACTGAGGTCTAAATGTGGTAGCAAAGTAAGGTCATCTGTAATACACCACACTTATTAGATACAGATACCTTCACAGCTGATCTCAGTCAGTACATTAAGTCCCCTATAAATATTTAATGGACAAGGATTTGCTTAGACGGAGGAAAGTATGTAGATGCTAGTAACATCTAAACAACAGTAGATAAAAGACATTATAATATTGAATATAGTTTTCAATGGTGAGCGAGTGTTAAAGAGGAAGTGTGACGGACCAAAATTATTGGAGGTCCGGTTAACAGCAGTGGTCCACATTGTAAATAAACAGTATTCCAGTTGACTGTGGCGTTCCCTGTTTGTATAGAAGATCTGCTTAGCGTTATGTCGTCGCTCACTGTGTGTGTTGTAACCATTCATTAATCATAAAGTTGATCGCTACCTTGAGGCAAAGAAATCCTGGGTAAGCAACGGCCACACAATACGAAATGGTGCAGTGACTGCGCTGTAACACATGCGACAGACCGCTATCGTTATGAGAAAAACAGCTGGTTATGTGAGAAGGTTGAAGAAGAGTTATGATAAAATCTTTAGATGGGTCGCCAACTTTATGGGAGAATTAGATGTGGTAATTTTTTTTCCTCAAGATGTTTGCTACTTTCCTTTGTGTAACACGCACTGTCAACCATTTACCATATACACGGAGCTGTTGGTTATATCAGGACGTTGTTTTTTTCATTTAGTATACTATTTTCTAGATTGCGTTTATTATACTTTTTGTACTGTATTATTCCTCATGATGGGGTTTTTACTTTTTGGTTAATAGTTCAGTGTGTTGTGTTATTAAGAAGCATGCTTGTGTCTAAACTGGCATGAATGTAATATTGACTTGGGGTTTATTTATGTACTTTTTCTACTGGGTTGTGTTATTCCTTTTTGATGACATGGCTTTGTTACTACTGTTAGTGTTGAAAGATAATTACGAGTTTACTTTTTATATATTTTTGTACTGTTTGTGGGGACTTGGTTCCCATTAAATTTTCTACATCTATTTTGCAGTTTTTACAGTATGCTTTTATATTTTGTCTTTGTTGGTCGTATTTCTTGCATTCCAGCAAGAAGTGTTTAATGGTATTAGTTTCACAACATTCTTCACAGATGGGTTCCTCTATTCTAAAGTAGCTGGTTCCTAAACTGGGCCGGAGTAGTTTTTTATTTACTGGTATTTTTAGTTAGTCTTGTATTTGACAATTTTTTTTTTAAAGCTGGTAAGCATGCCTTCGTTTTGTGCTCTGGTCCCATTCTATTCTCCATTCTTTGGTTATTGTCCTTGCTATTAGACTCTTTATTTCGAATCTCCCTTGCCCTGTTTCAATTTTTTTATTGCTATTATAAGAGAGCGATGGGTTTAAGTACTTGCCTTCTTGTGGCGAGTATCGTAATTTTTTTCTGAGAGAGTTCTGATGGATATTGGTCCCTTTAGAGTGTAGAATGATAGTGAAGGCTCTGTGGGAATAAGGATTTAGGAAAGTCAGGTAGTAGATTCACAAGTGCTGGGAAGAGTAGGACAGTCTCGGTTTACGACAATAATTGGCTCTCAAAACTACTCCTACCACTCTTCTGAGCAAACAATTGTTTGTCAGTTCCAGTCACTTAGGCGCACTCACCGATTTGGAGATTCTGACGCTCAACGTACATGAATACGGACTACAATAACAAATATGGGAAATGTTTGATTTGGGCCAGCAGACACCAATGCTAATAAAGTTTTAATACTTTTACTATCATAAAAAAATCAAGTCACAAATAATAATCAATTTACAGTCAGAAATCAAAGGTTACAGAATACAAATATGACAAGGGGGGGGGGGGGGGGTTGAGGAGAAGTATCCCATACACCTTTTCCCGCTTGTATTTACTAACAGAAAAGACCCAGTCCCAAAGACAAAAGGGGGGGGGGGGTTGATGATGATCAGAGATAGGCAATTTAACCCAATGGTAAATTTATTACTCTGAGGCAAAGGGTTACAGTGATAAGGGGGTAGAGGAAAAGCTAGGGTTCTCAAATGTTTTCCTTTATCCAACAAATTTTACGGGAGGGGAAAATGAACACAGGTAAACAATCCCGCTAGGAGAAACCCCATACAATGAATACAGTACACCTTAATACTAGGTCGAACTAATTATAAGGGTAAAAAAAAGATTAAATCTCCTTTCATTCAAAAACACGCTTGGCTGGCCAGCACACAGGCACACACACAGACTTACCAAATGGTGAATTCTGGCACTTCCTAGGAATTTTACAACAGCAGATAATACCGTAGAACAATGGAAATTGTCTTTTTATTTCTTCTGTGTCAGGCCCCAGATTTATCGAGGTGGGCTGGTAGCTAATAGTCTCAAAAAATCGCCAGACGGTGAAGCGTAAAGGCTACTGTTGTTTTTTTTTTTTTGATAAAAAGTTCCTAATGAATGGCACAGGCACTTGGCTAAGCGTGAGGTACGGTGTGGTTTCTAAGATGGGCACAGCTGGTGGAGATAACTTTCTTTTGCCGTAATGTCACAACTACAAACACTGAGATAGGTTCTTCTTCGGGGGGCGGGGTTAAAATCCACTGAATATACTTGACAGACAGTGTTCAGGTAAATCTATGTTCTTCTTCACAAAAAGAGAGCATGAGTAGAATATTGCTACTGGCGACTGTTCTGCTTCCAGTTTTAACGACTTTATGAATTAGTATTTTTAAAGTGTTTCTTTTGCCGTAATGTCACAACTACAAACACTGAGATAGGTTCTTCTTCGGGAGGATGGGGGGGGGGGGGGGGTTAAAATCCACTGAATATACTTGACAGACAGTGTTCAGGTAAATCTATGTTCTTTTTCACAAAAAGAGAGCATGAGTAGAATATTGCTACTGGCGACTGTTCTGCTTCCAGTTTTAACGACTTTATGAATTAGTATTTTAAAAGTGTTTCTTGGGTGGCTTTGTTCTCAGTTAAATTCAGAGGAGCGAGACCCGCAACAGGTCGCCACAAGTTTAGCTTTAGAAAAGTTCATATGTCATTGGAGTAATCGAAGCTTTCTTCTGACCGCTCGTGTCCATCTTGCGAACGGTTCAGTGTTCGCACGGAGATGCTCAATTTCTGCTTCTCTGTTCTGGGGATCGTCTTTGACTGCTTTGATCATAGCCGCTACTCTTCGTTGATGAAAAGTTACAACAATACTGATGTTCAGGGGTTCTAATGTTATGAAAAGCTAAAGTCCCTTTAATCATCCATCAAATCAGGGAAAATTCACTTGTCAAACTAGACGTACGTCACAGCGAGACATGCTTTTTTCAAGTTACACAGAAGTGCTTCGGTTACATCCGAGCTCTGATAACACATAAGGAAGGGAAACCCGAAGCCTGTAAACAGTAAATTAATATTAGACAAACATAAAGGTATGTTTTCAGGCACTCGTAAGAAATAAAGAAGTAGAACACTTGGACAACAGAAAAAACAACAGACGTGAGTGGCTTACCCAGGGTTCGAACCCCGTACCTTCCGTACGACAACTCCGCCTAGCTATACAAGCGAATCACACTGACCCCACGGCCAGCTAGGCATCCCCAAGAAAGGATGCTTTACTGACTATTTATCAGTGCGAAACACAAGATAACACCGGAAGTATACAGTGGGCAACTCAGCCCATTAATGACGCAATCACTTCTGTTGTTCCTCTATATAGCAGTATATGTCAGTCCAAACAAGACAAAGACCTCGATACTGTGTCCAGTAAACGATAGAAGACTTAAGGACAGTAGTATAGAACAGAGGGTAGGTTTCTGGTATTGTATAAACATTAATAACACATAAAGAAGGGAAACCCGAGGCCTGTAAACAGTAAATTAATATTAGACAAACATAAAGGTATGTTTTCAGGCACTCGTAAGAAATAAAGAAGTATGTCGTGAGAAATTCTAATCCACATATATAAATTAAAAGTAAAGGTAAAGCCTAACAAATAAATTCTATAAAAGGAAGAAGAATGGTAAAGAACAGTGCTGTCACAATGACAGTACTCGAAATCCCCTTTGTTTTATGCTTCGTCTGCAAATTGTAACGTTTCCACGTTAAATATAAGCCACTGCATAATACAAGCGTTTCCACAACACATTAAAACGGGTATTGCATTTCTAAGAAAAAACATTGAGAGGCACACTGCGTATGACCTAAATTAATTACACTACGAATGGACAGATGGATGTAGGATGGAAAGAAGGGAGGGCTGAAAATCAGGAACGCATGCAACACTAAACACGCGTCTCGCTATTAATGCCACCCCCCAACAAGCGTAACGCGATATACAATTACTACTATCACGCGTGTAAGGCCACATGCACTAACTTTTTTTCAGACGGACAGTGATAAAAACACTACCCTTCCCAGAGTTAGGTTTTAAAAAACCTGGAAAACGCTTATTAGGAAAGATGACATTAGATGGGTTTACGTTTGAAAACATGACAGTACCCAGACACCACATGGGGATTGAAGTGAACAGGAGGTGGTAGAAAATGCACATTTTGAACGCAGCCACCTAGCTCCCTTAGATTGAGATATTTGGATTCCTTAGGGCTTGCTGACACAGAATATGTTAAGTGTTACGCAAATAGTCCAGGAATTAATAAATTATAGGCAAAAGAAAATAATGAGGGTGTCAGACAACCTAAAAACTCGGAGTCGCTCAGTGGCAGAATTTTAAACCACCATTGTACGGAAATAGGCCACAAGTTACATTTGAATTGATTGGATGGAATGATATGTAAGGCTAAACACGATTAGTCGGACTATAAATGCTATCTTTTGTTGTCAAGGGAGACGGAAGTAAGAGTACTTTTTTTCAAACGATTGGGTAGAGATGGCCTGATTGGTTAGGTTTGTTAATATAGTTAATTGATAGCGTTAGTTCGAGACCACTAGTTCAAATAAGCTTGATAAAGCAACAGTGCGTTGAAGCCAGCTCATATTTTTGCTAAATAAAAGCCTGGAACATAAGCAGATGGGAATTTGTGCCAGTATTTGTGCCTACATTCAGTGCTAGTCAACGTATCTGTGTTTATTTTCTTGAATTTTGGTAGGTTGAAATATTTGATCTCTTTTTAATGAAAATTGAATGTACATTGATAATTTATGTCTGTATATATGTGCAGTTCAGTAGCGAACATGAGACAAGGCCTATATCTATATATATATTGCTCCAACCTGAACAGAAGGTGTCGGAGAAAAGTCAAACTACATGGAATTACCACATAGTACACTGACACCTACCTTATGATATGGAAGGACTTATAGCTGAAAGTGCAGAGGCGTAGTAACCATTAAAGAGGTTAATACTGGAGTAAGCTGCTTCAGAAGAAGATAGCAGTTAAACTAAAGCTCTGAACTCTGTGTTTGTGATGTATTGTGCTCAGTCTAGCCAGATAGTATAAATTGGTTCTGAAGTAGGAGGTACATCCTTCTTGTTTCAGGGACTGTGGTCCTAGTTATTGAAGCCGCACCTGGTCTGAGCGTTTGCTGAATCCAGAGGCTACAACATACTCTTGGGTCCCTATAGTAACCAGTGAGGTGTCTTCAGAAACAGTGAATAGTCGAGCAGAGGAGTCCTTGCCTGCCGCCATCACGAAAGTTAAGCCCACTGTGGCCAAAAGAGCTCAACACTATGTACCCCTCGTAAATGACACTAACTTAATTAAAGAGGGGCAATTAATTGTTTTTAATGTTCGGAACTGAGACCATCTCCAATACTAGTTCCAAACATACACAAGCACATGCAGTCATGATGTCTAATAAGAATCTATCTTGAAGAACAAAACCAGTATTACCTCATATTACCACATCACAACTCACACACATAGAATACTAATATTGTATGTCAATGCAAAGACCACATTTATATCTGTGTACATAATATTTGAAATTACATGTTATTATATTGCCTGGTTCACTGTGTAGTTGAATCAGGATCACTATTGTAGAGAAAATCAATACATATGTACATATCTGAAATTTATCATTGAATCTTTTAAGATAGTCTTCTAGAGTGTTGACTGTTTGTGAGTGTCACAGTATTGTCAAGTGTGGTGGAATAATTAAATTGTTTATCTGTTGTTGTTGTGGTGACTTACACTTCATCATTTGCATAACCCTAGACATATAACGTTGCCAACACAATATTCCAGAATAATTCTGACTGAGATATAAATATGTGGCAGTAAGTAAGGTTATCTGTAAAACACTACACATATTAGATACAGATACCTTCACAGCTGATCTCAGTCAGTACACTAAGTCCCTATAAATATTTATATCATCCCACTTTACCACAAAGTAGAACACTTGGACAACAGAAAAACAACAGACGTGAGTGGCTTACCCAGGGTTCGAACCCCGTACCTTCCGTACGACAACTCCGCCTAGCTATACAAGCGAATCACACTGACCCCCACGGCCAGCTAGGCATCCCCAATAAAGGATGCTTTACTGACTATTTATCAGTGCGAAACACAAGATAACACCGGAAGTATACAGTGGGCAACTCAGCCCATTAATGACGCAATCACTTCTGTTGTTCCTCTATATAGCAGTATATGTCAGTCTAAACAAGACAAAGACCTTGATACTGTGTCCAGTCTTTGGTTTTATTTTTTTATTTTTTATTCTTTCACGAAATTAGTAGCGCTCGACAAAGAAAAAGTGCGTAAAAATTGGTGTGCATGAGCCCTCACCCGATGTACAAATCATGAAAACTTATTATCAGGGAACACTCTTTGAAAACAATCCACGCTCTTTCATACGAAATGTTGTCATCAAAGAACTTTTAAATTGAATCTAAAATAACATAATTCTCGCCGTGTGTTCGTTGGTCACAGCTGAGGAATGCAACCGTATTGAAAAATTTTATTGTTTCCATTATATATACTCTCCCGAAAATAGTTACAATCAACAAAGAAAAACGTTCAAATGACGGTGTTCATGAACAGTTTGATTACACTGTATAATGGAAAGAAACCAAAAACACTCTAAGAATGTACTTCTATCTGCTCATCCGGGAACGGAAACAGCACACTATAATTAGAAACCCGTCAAGTTAGACGGGTTATTGCTACTTATAAATAAATATCATGCTTGTAAATACTGTAATTGAATATTCGGATTTTAATTTCCTAAATACTTGATGTATTCTTGTTAGAGCTTTGAACATTAGGAAGAGAAAAAGAAATAAATAAGCTTCAGATGGAGATGAGGTTGAAGAAAAAAATGAAGAAATAACAACGACTAATAATGGTGAAATTACACCATCGACCTAGATTTTTTAGTTTCAAATTATACTTAAAAAAAAAAAAAAAAATGGCGTATTAAATAGCTTTTCGTAAAATTACATCCACTATCTCATTCTTTTCTAAAAGGGGCATTGATTCTTGCACGATTATTGTTTCGCGTATACATTTGTTGCTATTAAAGCTATTACAACGGTTATTGTTTGTCGACGAAATCCTTCTTGCCATGACATTTTAGTCTGGTTGGAATTTGATGCATTTTATATTCCTAATGTACAGGGTGACCACAAAGTCCTGTTACCCATATGTGAAAAGTGTATTTTGGGGTAACTGTACTTTAAGTTATTCTCTGTTATGAAAATAAGAAGAAGAAAGACTAGAAGGGAGAGAGTACTTCCAAGAACTTCTCAGCCTAGCAGGCACTCCGAGAAACTGCATACACCATAAAATATGATGAACGGTAAGAAAACGAAGAACTTAGCACGATCCTCGAAATACGCGCAAGCCTGTGGCGAGACAGGAGTCAAATGGCTGAAAATAATTTTTACTTTATCATGTACAGGCACTATCAAAGCACACTTATATGGCAGCGAGACATGTGCAACCTATGTTAAGCAAGAAAGAAGTCTCATTACTTTCCATCTACGGTGTCTACGCCACATCCTCGGTATTTCGTGGAAGGACAAAGTGACAAATGTCGAGGTGTTGTCATGTGCTGGCCATCAAAGCGTGTATACACTGCTTAGACAGCGCAGACTACGCTGGCTTGGCCATGTCAGTTATGACTGAAGGTGCTATTATTATTATTATTATTACGCCGCGAGAAAGCCTTCGATGGAGTGGATAGAAATCAACTTTGGTCAGTATTAAATAATACGGAATACAGGGGCAGCTGTTAAATAATGTGACATCTTTGTACTATACATACAAAATGTAGGAAAAACAAACGATAAACTCATTGATTCATTTGATATAACTACAGAGGTCCGACAAGGCTGTGTCCTTTGACCACTACTGTTCAACATTTCTGTGGACAAAATATTATTGGAAGCAAACCCAAGCAATAAGAACACAACACACGAAATGAGTTACTTTTTTGCACATGACCAAAGTCTAATGTACGAAGGTGACAACAAATTACAAGATCATACAAATGCACATATTTCAACTTTTGGAAGATACAGCATGAAGATGAGTACATCGAAGACAGAAACTATGATCCCAGGCCCACTTAATATATATTTTAACAACATCCCGTTTAAACAAGTTTCAGAGTTCAAATGCCTAGGAAGCATTTTTACAGAAAAATGAAGACGTCAAAGAAATTGAAACAAGATATTAAAAAGCCAGTGTAATAACTTATCAACTGTTTCCACTACTCAAGCATCAGAATATGAATCTTAAAACAAAACGACAGCTGATAAGTGATATATTCTTACCAATTTTCTTTACTATAAGTGTCAAACATGACCCCTGATCAAAGCACAGGGAGGAACGTCACACCTTGTGAGATAACAAGCTTAAGAAATAAGAGACGATGACATCAGAAAAATGGCAGGACCTACATCCTGTATCACGTATATAGAGAGACAGAAGATTAAATGGTTTGCTCATCTCTTAAGAATGGAGCCCGGGCAATTAGCAGGTGTAAAGACAGCGTGACAGAAAACTTATAACAACACTGGCTGACATCAGCAAATGCGATACACTTGGCTCAGGAACACAAATTTAAGCTCCCGACAACGCTTCACGGCAAACAATGGATCGAAAAAAAAAGTAAAAAGTAAGTAACGTAAGTATGAAAAAAATGGGGATTATGCTGATCCATTGGACTATTATATCTGTTGCTTTGTATTGCTGGCAAAGAACCAGACAAGTGCCAGTGGAACAACAGATGATAAGAAGTCGTTGGAGATGGATAGGACACACACTGAGGAAACCGGTTGATAGCATTACAAGGCAGTACTTGTTCTGGAATCCCAAGGGTAAGGGAGGCAGCAGGAGACCAAGGAACACATGGAGAAGAGAACTGGAGACAGACATAAAGGACATGAAGTAGACATGGTGTGACGTTTTTGTCCCCCTGAACTGCACTAGTGGTCCAACAATGGCCAACTTTAAAAAAGGTAAAGGTAATCCCATAGCAGATACTGCAGTATGAGAGTGAAGTGTTAGAGACTTCGCTATACTAGGTCCAGCATCGAGAGGTGGGGTGACAAGTCCCCTTTCCCGCTGCATTTTCCTTCCTTAACTCAAGAACATTGATAGGTATCCATTTACAGCTGAGTAGACTGGAGCGTAATGATACCGTGAATCGAACCCTGCACCTTAGCCGCGAGATACCAGCGTATTAGGGTCTTCAAAGGTATCAACCTTCGCTCAAGATTACTCTTGGCAGAGATATAAATATGTCACCTGCCTTACCCCAACAAACGTCTTGGTTTTCGCTCTAGGCCGTCTGGTGGTGTTTGTTCATTCGACCCGTCTCGCTACCTACAACCACCTTTTCGGTATGGCCGTAAGCTGTTACATAATCTAGTACGAAAACAACATACCCTGCACAAATAAAAGTCAGTGTTGCTTCAAAAACAGGTCAAGCGGTCAGGTACTTTTAAGGCGTGACAAGATATGATAGGATAACCCTGGTCGATGAGAGCGAAAAATGCGATAAGTAGCGGGTGGGAAAAAGGAAAGGAAGGCACAGGAGAAAGTTAAATGAGGTCACAGGAAAATGTAATGATCAAAGATTTTACTTGTCACACATGGAACAACCGTGAGCTGATGGCACAGGACTTGGTATACGTTAGTTGAAGGTTTATGCTCCCTGGGGAGCTAAAGGGTCGAGATAATGATGATGTAGTGCTGTGTTTGTATCGCTCATGTAGTGTTCTATGTAAATGTTACATCGCAAAATTTCCAACTGATCTGAATTTACTAGTTTCACATAGATGTAACGGGACTTTGTGGCAACCCTGTAGAATATTGACACTTTAGGAATCTAACTTCTAACAGTCGCTTCATTTTCTCGCTTGTTTGCTTAAATAAATGGCGAAATGACAGATTTTTAGAAATATTACGTAAGGCTATTTTCTATTACGGCGTTGTCCTTCCCTCTGGCATGTAGTAAGTGATGACAAATGTCAGGTTGTATATAGGCCAGGCAACCGCACCATGTAAAAAAAAGTTGCACAGAACCTCCTCTTCGCTAGCATTATGAAATGTTTTGGTTCACGTTTCCTGTAAAGTAGTGTTTCTTAACCTTTTAGAGGTCCCCTTTATAGCATCTTAAGAAGCCTAGCACCCACTTACAGCATGACAAGAAGTCCAGCACCCATTTACAGCATCTTAAGAAGCCTCACACCCGGTCAGGAGCTTCGCTCCTTCCAATCCACAGAGGGTTTATCTCAGGAGCCGTTCAGGTTATTCAGTCAAAATCCCGGTCGTTGACACTTCTTCAAATGCTGACGCCCGGGCTTGAACCTTGAATACCTGGTCGCCAGCGCAACGTTGTAACCATTACACCAGCGCTATTTAAGCATTTTGTTTTGTTTTGCGTACGCCCGCTAATACTCGAGGCGAAATCTCAGGTTATTATTTTATGTCTAACCTGACATTGATTTTACGTGAGTATCCCTTTATTTCATGTACAGAGACAGGTGTCCCTCGCCATTCAGGCAAATACTCGCCGATTTCGGAGGTACCCATTGCAGCTGGGTCGGCTCAGGAGCCGCCAGTCCCTGGTCGACGACACTCCTTCAAATGTCTCGCCAGGTCTCGAGTTAATCCAGTCCAAATCCCGGTCGACGAAAAATCCTCAAATGCCGTCGCCCGGGTTTGATTCTGTATCACCCGGTCGCCAGAGCGGTGTTGTAACCACTACGCTAGCGCGGCTCCCATTTAAGCATTTAAAAGAGATACAATTTTATTGTGAGAAAATGTTATTTACAGAATGTGACTAAGGTTCGGTATCTAATTCACGTTGTCAGTGTTCTATTCTGTACAAATGCGTTGAATTCTATGTATTATATATTGTTTTTGATCATTCGCGATCTAAAATATCTGGTATGTCTCGTACGCCTGGAAGGTATGTGCTGCCCCCCCCCCCCCCCGGGGGGGTGCATGGTTAAGAAGCACTGCTGTAAAGGAACCAAATGCAGTTGTGACCCCTCGCTCCTAAACGTAAAAATAAGGTAAAAGTATTCAATTAGCAGATACTGTCGTAAAAAGGTTTTAATATGAGTATATGAGGAGGCCTGCAGTACGACTGAGGCAAATCGGTAGAATGAAACAAAAACAAACAAACAAATTGTAATACATCTTACTAGGAGAAAGGATCAGGGAATGTTTTCTCTTATTATTTTAAGTTCTATGTTTCCGTTCTCACTTTCTTTCCCTTCTGTTTTTTGTTTGTCTGTCCCTGACGAAGGCCTTGTGGCCGCAACGTAGGTTTTTTTCTTGTCCTTTCTCCTAGTAAGACGTATTACATTGTGTTTGTTGTTGTTTTTTTTTTTTACTCTACCTTTAAAAAAAAAGGGGGGGGGGGGGGCGGGGGTTGAAGTTTTAGAGGCTTCATCATACAAGGTCCAGCTTTATGAGGTTAACTCTGCTTTTGCATGCCCTAACTCAAGAGCAGAGTCAGGTACCCATTTCAGCTGGGTAGACTGGAGCGTGACGCTACCACATTTCACACCCGGAACCAAATACCTTTTCAGCGAATTTCAAGGCCCATAAACACTCTGCAAAATCTGACGCCCCTTTGCTCCCACAGGAACAGAATAGGGATGAAAAAAAAAGAAGAGCTTCAAGACGGCATTGTCTATAATGTTCATTATTTTGTCATTAGTATCCATTTCTGTTTTAGTCCCTAAATCCCTAAGCCTTATTTGGCTTGAACATCGCCATTCTCGCTCATCAAGTGAGTGTTTATTTGCACTCTTGTCGAAGCTAATCGATATCTAGCAAAACTAGTCAGGCGCGGAAATGGAGTACACAGGTAAAGACGAAGAGACTTTTTTTAAAATGTGGCATTACTGAATGAGCCCCGTGTTGTTGTTGTTGTTTAGATAGGGCTGCTGAGCTTCTCGCTGTTTAGCAGATGTGACGGAATTATTGGGTCGATCTCTTCTCCTCTCCGGAAGTAGTCAGTTACATTTGTTGTGAGTACTGATTACGTGCCATTTCCGTGGTCGGCACTTTTCTTTCTCTGCTGTCAAGCAGATATTTGGTATTTTCAAGTCATCGTACACTCCCTTCGGTGATAATTCGTCATGTTTGCTTTAAGCTTCTCGGCTTTGCTAAGATTAGGCACAGGTAAAAACCAAGATGGGCTGGTCAGCGACCGAGCGTTGGGTTTACCTAAGGCGTGCCGGGTGATAAATTACTCGTCTGCGGACATATTTACAGACACGCACTTGCCTGTCGGAATTTCGTAATAAGCTTCCGGCGGAATTATTACGAAAATATGACTTGAGATAAAAGTAAGAAGTTATTTGTAAACATTGCCGAGAGAGTTATCGGATGTGTTCATTCCATATTTGGAAGACATGACCTTTCATTAACGCACAGAAATTTCCTAGTGGAAATATTTTGAATTACCCACCAAAACGCACAGGTTTTGAAACTATTGGCCCGCATTCGAGATGTAGGAATAACCACATTTCTGATTGGGGCCTGGTCTAATAGTAAACAACACATGCCAGGAACGGAAGGGGCAATATAACCTGACACTTTAGTCCGTTGAAAACACTGTGAAAATCCACCTCGCGCCAAGAAGACAAAACCAGACCTTGCCAGAGTTAAGAATAGTACCAGACCGGACCTTGGTGGAGCATATTGAGGAATTAGAGACCAGGAAAACGCTACCATTTTAGCACGGAGAACTGGAATCTGAAGAAACTGCAACACAAAGTCAGAAGTGGGAACTTATTGCTAAAATAGCACTACCCCAGACCACGTGTAAGAGGCATCGTCAAGCTGCCTTAAACTATTTCTATGAGCCAGCAGTCTGTGGGCCAAAAGATTGGCGTGAGTTGTACATTTTAAATTCTATATTTTGCATTATTAACATGTGAACTAATATGTATATGGGGACATTTGAATATTAATATGTGAAAATTGCTAGTGGATGTCCTATTCATTTGAGGCTGACAACCTCAGCATATAGAATGATGATTTCATGAACCACCACTGCCAGGGCAGGTGACTGCTTTATTGTGAGTTTCTTACAGAGAACCAAAAGCAGAGGAAGTCCCAAGTTCCATAGGGAGCAGAGAGTGAATGATGAAGCAAATGTAAACAAATACAATCTATATTGTTAACATTTTCAAACATGGTAGATGTAAATGTAAACATATTCAATCTATACTGTAAACATTTTCAAACATGGTAGGTGTAAAGTTAAATATACATCTATTCAATTTAAATGTAATGAAAGTTTTTTCGCTCAATGGGATTAATATTAATTCTCAGCGAGGGTAAAAGTTCTGAGGTAGATGGGATAGTGAAATGAAAAGTGGAGGCACATAATTATGTGTCGGGAAACTCAATATTCAGAGGGTATTTGTTTCCCTTCTTTGGTGACAATAGTTGGTGGTGCCAGTTGAGGGTACTATCTCTGGAACAAGTGAGGGTATAAGTGGCCTGAAGTCGACGCTAGACACCATCATCAGACGAGTCTTATACACGCGGGACCAACTTCGTAGACATTCACTGACGCTTCTGGGAACGGGCTGCGCCCTATAACATTGACCAGGGACGTGAGTGATCCAGTCATCCATCTGCAAAGACCCAAACATCAGCCGGAGTAGAACAGACAAACTCATTGGCAGCTAAGTAGAAACATAAAAGCTGCCAAGTGAACTCTTACCCAAACCTCCATAACATCATTGATGATGAGCATTTTTGTGTAGATAATATCAAGGACTCTTCAACTTGGTATTGGCTGCTAAAGAGCGAGAAGCTCAGTAGCCTAGGCTAAACAACAACAACAACTAAATAATCCCTCATAAGCCTCATCTTGGTCCCGGGGATTATAAATAGGTAAAGCATGAGTTATTACACTACGTTAGACTCAAAGCGTTAATGTACACAAGAAGCAAGAATGACAGCTTGTTTCCCGACAAGGAAAGAGGTGAGGCTAAGTAGATTAACGGGGAAAGAAAATCTCTACCAAATTAGAGATCTAGAATTTATTTCTCTTAGACGAAAGTGTCTCTAGGCAAAGTTGGGAGTGATAAAGGCATGAAGTCGACAAATATAGTAATGAAAGAGCGTGAACTAGACAAATATAGTAATGAAGGAATGTGAAGTAGACAAATATGGTAATGAAAGAATGTGAAGTAGACAAATATAGTAATGAAAGAATGAGAACTAGACAAATATAGTAAAGAAAGAATATTGAACTAGACAGATATCGTAATGAAAGAATGTTGAACTATGCAAATATAGTAATGAAAGAATGTGAACTAGACAAATATAGCAATGAATGAATGTTGAACTAGACAAACATAGCAATGAAGGAATATGAACTAGACAAATATAGTAGTGAAAGAATATGAAGGAGACTGTCACAAGATGGATTTTGGGGCGACCTCTTTCTGATCTCTCTTTCACTACGGCGGTAATCAGTTACATTTTTGTACTGAATTTATTGCGATTTTTTCCGTGTCGCACCCTTTTCTTTCTCTGTCCACTGAAGCAGATATTTTGTATCTACATTCTTTCACTCCTCTCAGGGATAAGTCACCATGTCTGTTTGTTACCCGTCCCTTCCCTAAAGCATTGCAAGGAGTGGCAGAGATAATATTAACGACACCCATGTTGGCTAATCGCGAGTGCAGTCGGCATTAGACTACATATTAAGCACTAGAATCGCTCAGAGTATTTGTTCAACAGACAGGAATGACAAGATTATTTTAGATAGTAATAATTTGTTAATTAATTTAATAAAGAAAACCTATGAAGACATGACATGCAGAGTTCTTCATGAAGGACAGCTTACAGAACCATTTGGGATAAGAACAGGAGTGCGACAGGGATGCCTCTTGTCTCCATTTCTTTTCTTGCTGGCAATAGATTGGGTTATGAGATCATCGACAACACACAACAGAAATGGAATCCAGTGGACTCTGACTACGCAGTTGGATGATCTGGATTTTGCTGATGACTTGGCTCTTCTGTCCCATAACCGTAATCAGATGCAGGGCAAATTGAAAACACTCGATGAGAGGTCACAGCAATTGGGTCTGAAAATACACAGGGAAAAGACAAAAATAATGCGAATAAATGCAGGTAATGATAACAGGGTTGAACTTGAAGAAACACCAATACAAGATGTAGAATCATACACATATCTTGGCAGTAATATAGAGAAAGTTGGAGGGACAGATAGTGATGTCAAAATAAGAATACAAAAGGCAAGAGGAGCTTTCATTGCATTGGGAAATATATGGAGATCAAGAGAAGTCGGATCCAACACGAAAATAAGAATCTTCAACTCAAATGTGAAGTCAGTCCTATTGTATGGCTCGGAGACATGGAGAGCAACAAAGACAACAACCAAAAAGCTACAGACTTTCATAAATGGGTGCTTGCGTAGAATAGAGGGATTAAAATGGTATGACAAGGTTACCAACGTGGAACTGATGACAAGAACTAGACAGGTGCCAGTGGAACAAGAGATGAGAAGAAGGCGATGGATAGGACACACACTGAGGAAACCTGTTGATAGCATTACAAGGCAGTCCTTGTTCTGGAACCCCCAGGGCAAGAGACAGAGGAAGACCAAGAAGTACATGGAGAAGAGAGTTGGAAACAGAGGTGAAAATGATGAGGAGAGCATGGAAAGAACTTGAGATGATAGCACGTGACAGGAGGACTTGGCATGTGTTTGTTGAAGGCCTATGCTCCTTTGGGAGTGGAGGGTTATGAATGAATGAATAATTTGTTACATCTGAAGCACATTGTCAAATGAGTTTACAGATGTGTTGGTGAGTTCACCCGCCAGGGATCGGATATTTTCATGCCAATATGGGAGAGTTGACCTCTACATTACGTTTAAAATTGTTCCATGTCAGGAATATTTTGAAATCACCCCCCCCCCCCCCCCCCCCCCCAACCAGCATGTTTGAAATGATTGGAGCTTTTGCCTAGCTTCATAACAAACAGAGCGGGAGAGGACAGTGAATATAACCTGACGCTTCAGTCAGTCAAATTTACTGTGAAGATCGCTTGCCAAAACGACATAACCAGACCTTGCCAGAGTGAAGCCTAGAATTCAGAATTTCGTTTTATTAGACCGGACCCTTTTATTCGAAAAACTTGACGGGCTTAAAAAAAACAGCCCAGGAAATCTCTATCATTTTAAATAAGGAAACCCGGAATATCTCAGGAAACTGAACAACACGGAGTCAGAGAGCGGCTAAGGATCAAAGAAGAAAGAAGACTTACAGTAAACCAGTGTAAATATCGATGTTAACATATTCACTTTAAAATTAATGGAAGTTTCAAACTTTTCAAATCAGTGTAACCACATAAATGAAAACATATTCAATTTATATTGGAAATGTAAATGTAAACATTTTCTATCTGTACTATTACCCTTTGTATTTAAATGTAAATTAACCATAAAAGCTATTCAATTTAAATGTAAAGAAAGGTTTCTCTCGAGGGATTAAAGTTAATTCTCATTGAGAGTAAATTCTGAGTTAAATGGGATGGTGGAATAAGAAAAGGGACACATCAGTATGTGTCGGGAAAACGCAATATTCAAGAGAGCGTTTCGTTTCTATTCTTTTATCATATTTGTTGGTGGTGGTAACAGTTGAAGGGTACTATCTCTGGAACAAGAAGGGAACAGTGGCCTAAGCTTTAAGACGAGGGACCAACTTTGAAGACTCTCCCTGACACTCATGGGAACGAGCTGCACCCTACATCCTTGACCAGCGACGAGCAGCGTGAGCAGTGTAAAAGAACCAGAGGAATAACCACTTGCAGCTAAGTGCAATATATAAACTGCCAAAGTGAACTTTTTTTATAGAACTTCCTATCAGTCAAAGATGAACCTTTCTTTTTTTAAGCTATTCAAATATTTTCAAACTGTTAAAACTTTAGTGATTAATAAATTTTGTTACTTGTAAATTTACAAATTTAACTTCGATTTAATCATTTTAAATGTACTGCATGTTTGTCTCAGTCAATTTACTTACTACACACACTCTAAACAGAGCTATAACAAAATAATAAGAATTCCACTGAGAAAATCAGAGGTGGGGGCTTGAATGAGCTAAGATTAAACGTTGCTTAATTCTTCACAAAAGTTGTCGGCAGATTCTAGAATTAACGTGCTCAGCCAATGCAGCATTTGTTTTCGCTTACCTGAATATCTTGTGAATACTGCATTGAGATAGAAGCGTCATACCCTTCTATTTACAAATCTGCCAAGAGTAATCTTGTGCGAAGGTAGACACCTATGTAGCCCATATTAGATACTCTTGAGTTTTGGCCACTGTTGGACCACTCACTACTGCAAAGCAGGGGAGGCAATACCGTCACATAGACAAAAATAGTAATGAAAGAATGTGAACTAGACAAAATATACGTAGTATCTTTAGAATGTAAAAATACAGTAATGAAAGAATGTGAACTAGACAAATGTAGTAATGACAGAATGTGAGCTAGACAAAATATATTAATGAAAGAATGTGACCTAGACAAATATAGTAATGAAAGAATGTGACCTAGACAAATATAGTAATGAAAGAATGTGACCTAGACAAATATAGTAATGAAAGAATGTGACCTAGACAAATATAGCATTTCAAGAATGTGAACTAGACAAATATAGTAATGAAAGAATGAGAAGTAGACAAATATTTGTAGTGAAAGAATGTGAATTAGCAAATAAAGTAATGAAAGAATGTGAACTGTACAAATATAGTAATGACAGAATGTGAACTGGACAAATATAGTAATGAAATAATGTGAACTGTTCAAATATAGTAATGAAAGATTGTGAAGTAGACAAATATGGAAATGAAAGAATGTGAAGTGGACAAATATAGCAATGAAAGAATATGAAGTAGAAAACTATAGTCATGAAAGAATCTGAAGTGAACAAATATAGTAATGAAAGAATGTGAAGTAGACAAAGGACAGAATCGCTCCGTGATGAGGGACAAGAATGGACTACTGCTTAGCAACAGAAACGAGCAAATGAAGAGATGGGTAGAATATTTTGAGGAACTTATAAAGAGACCAGCTTCACAAGATTAGACGACATCCAGTGCCTAGAAAGAAGTTACTAGTTAGATGTGAAAAAAGAAATAAGGAAGCGATAAAGAAAGTCATGCATATTTTAAGAGATTGAAAATCTGCTGATTGAAAATCAGCAGAGGCCATCAGATGAAATATTGATACATCTGCAAAGATATCACACAAATTACTCAGTAAAGTCTGGTAGAGTGAAAAATGAAAGGAAGGATATTTGGTCAGAGCTACTTAAGAAGGGTGATCGGCACGAACTCACACATTACAGAGAAACAATGTTACCCTTAGTGCGAGGAAACATATTAAACATGATCATCCTTGAGAGATTAAAAGAGGCCATAGATAGAAAACTGAGAGAAGAACAAGCAAGTTTTGGACACAATAGATCGTGTAGAGGAGGGGTTCCAACGTTTTTCGGCTTTATACAATTTCCGGAGTCTTACTTACTTACTTACTTAGTCGTTCTCCTTCTACCGTGAGGTGTAGAGGTTTGGAAGAGAGAGCGCCAGACTATCTTATCGGCTGTCTTCCTCCTGGCCTGGTTCCATTCTAGTCCTCGGTCCTTCAAAGCTTGTCTAATGTTGTCCTCCCAGCGGACTCTGGGTCGTACTGGGGGTCTGGATCCCTGGCTCTTTGTTTCCCATGCTTGTCGTGGTAACCGATCTTCTCCCATTCTGCAGACATGGCCAAACCATCTTAGTTGGGACTGTTCTACTTGGGGCTGCAGGGGGTGGGATTTTAGGCCTTGACGTATCGTCTGGTTGCGGACCATGTCTCTTCTTGTTACTTCAACCACCTTCCTCAGATACCTCATTTCTGAGGTTTGGATCTGGCTTTTGTGGGTTGTAGTCATTGTCCATGACTCGCATCCATATGTCAAGACTGGGACATAGGTGGAGCGGTATAGAGCCATCTTCGTTTTCTTACCAACCTCTCTCTTGCTGAGGAATCCTCGATTTATGGCCTGAAAAAGTCTCCCAGCTGCTGCTTTTCGAGTGTAATATTACAACGGTAATGTTACTTTAGAGGTAGGTGCAAAGACTTCCTCAAGTAGTAGTTCATTTATAGAGAAAGATCGTTTAAAATGATGTCTATACATCAGGGTAGTCCCAAATTTAATTAGTTAAAGCATGCATAGATTAAAATGTATTTTACTACCTAAACAATTATTATATAGAAAGGTAGAGATAAATTCACAGTATAATTCTAGCTTTAAATGATCAAAATCGGCCCAGAATTAAGAAAGATACTGAATATTAAAAAGTTTGCTAATGGAACTCTTCTTTGATGCCTCCTTTTCGGTCTATAATAGCTCCGAGGTATTTAAAGTGGTCGACCTGCTCCAGGACCTGTTCTCCCAGCTTAATCTGATGTCTTCTTTCTTTTCGTGATATCACCATGGATTTTGTTTTAGAGCTGCTTATGACCATCCCTCTCTTCTCCAGCTCTTCCTTCCAGACTTGCAGGTTGGATTGGAGATGTGCCTCTGATTCAGCAATTTCCGGAGTCGGAGTCGAAAAATGTTGTGGCCGACTCCCCAACCCTAGTTTTCAGCATCTACTACTTTTGTAATATTTGTAAAAGGAGAATACACTTATTTACTAGGGTATTCCCGCGCCCTCTCGACAAGCTACTTATACCCACCAGAGTAGCGGCAGGCAACTTCGGCGCCACGGGGATCTACTTTAAAAAACACCGAGCTCTCTAAATATTTACCTTGATCAAATCATTCCTGTTTTCGGGTTTCAGGTTATCTGGAATTTGGAATAAATGTAATTTTTAGCGCGGAAGATTCACACAAAATGAAATTATTACCGAATGTTAACTTTACTTCAAAGAAAAGATCGCGTTCTTATTTTACGCGGTTTATGATAAAAGTGAATTTATCTAAAGTAGCTGGTTAGTTTTTACTGGAAACGCGCAACAAAGGCATCTGTAAACCTGAGGATACCACGCTGTTAAATTCCGACAAGAGGTGGTTGTGACAGACGAACGCAGCTGACCCTGAATGTTGTATGATATGGTACGACCCTTTGTAACGACCCCTTAGGATAACATCAGTGCCCCCGAATACTGTGGTAACTTTTCGTCAAACGGGATTTTTTTTTAACCTGGACTCATTAGCATGCAACCTTTCCACGCAGATGGTCAACACGTTTGCTGATTAATATGTGGACAGTTTATTTACCGTATATTCTGGTCATCGCATTGATTGAAGGAGAGGTTAAATCACGCCCACGGATATCTCTTGAGCAATCATATGCAGTTATTTTCATTAACTTGGCCCAGTGGGGGGGCGATGCCAGAATCAAACAGAAAGTAGCGGCACACGATCAAACAGGCACTGAGGGATCTCAGGAAAGACTAGCGGCGCTATCAAAGGCAGTAGTGGTCCCTGAAACGAGCTACGCAAGTTTCTTGCCGGTATTTCGCATCTCGGTGTTAACCACAGAACCGATCGCAGTGGGAGCGAACGAGAAAGCCGACGCGGTCGCAGCGAGCGGAGATACGGAAGACCAGGGGCGGCATCTCTCTTTTAGTCTGGCGGTCAGATCCCCAAAAGTCTCCTGAGATCTAAAAAGGTGTCAAATTCTAACATGTCCCCCCAATCTTGCATTCCAGTTAGATATATACAGACCACGAAGAAAGCCATTTTATCATTCGGTCGCCAGAGATTTAAGATTCACTAGCTATAGTAGAAATTTTGCTAGATTTCCATCTGAATTGGTGGCTACATTGGAGTGTTTCTTTTTCTGTGCACGGTATAATATATTTGTTAAAGTGATCAGTGGTCTAGTGCTTTCATTTTATTTCACTGGATTTTGTGTTTATTTAAATCTATTAAATTAAACTTATCCCAAAGTTCCAGTGGAAAATTTAATGATATATCTATTATAATATTTCCAAAAATAATAGATGCTTAAATGTTAAAGTAACTTTTAAAGTCGCGAAGGAATTTATAATTAATAAATTTAGTTAAGTCATATATATAGATGTGTATTTTAACCATTAGACTCATGACGTGTTTTCTTAAATGCATAATTAAATACGCGAGTGTATATAATAGTCTTAACGGTAAATTTATCGCGCGTTAGAATATTATTTGATTTTTGAGGTATGATTATGTTGTCATGGGTTTTCTATCCTTTTCTTTAGAATGATCACTTTTGTAATCTAAGCAATAAAGCAATCATACAGTGTCTTCCAGACTCGATTCTTAAACTTCCAGACATATTGATGAAACATTTTAAATTAAATCGTGTGGCGGTCCAATGCGGCCTAGCTATCATACTTACATGAAAGAAAGCCTACAAAAGAACATTTAAATAAACCATCAAATTAAATTACAATCTGTAAGATAAACTGGAAGATGAACAGTTGCCAGTAGCGATATTTTATTTACTGCTCTGTTGTGAAAGAGTACCTATTTACCTGAACTGTGACTGAGCCTAGTTTTTCCTCACTGGATTTAAAACCTACCGGTCAGTTGCTATCATCACGCCTTGAAGGAATTTTACCTCCAGCAGCGAAATTAAAGAGACCACTCCATCCTCACCCCTGTATTGAATTGTGTCAGTGCCATCCCATAGACTCCTTTTTATATAATAAAACACAAGAACTCCTAGGCTTCAAGTCCGGCGATAAGCGGGAATATTTGCTGTCAGCTAACCTCGCTACATCTGGGGCGGGACATCGAAGTACCAGACATTTTCATATGTCAAGAGTGTAATTGCTGTTTATATTATTCTATGGATTGTCTGATGCTGCAATCGGTAAGTGTGTGAGTACATGAGTGTGGGCCATCACAAGCGTGCATGAATGACAGGAGATTTAATTTTGCAAACCATTTGTTAACTTGCCTACCGGGTAATACCTTTTCTGTATACCCTGCATTGTTCCTTTAAGTGGGATATTTTGTTAACTCTGTTAAAAAAACTCCCCTTTTCATTTTCTTAGTAAAGGGAAGAACAATTGGGAATAACAGGATTTTTGTCTACCACCCATACCTAATATTGTAACACCTCTTTCAGAGTAGTTAAATCCACTGTTGGGTTACATTACCTATGTTCCTGATAACTATCTATCTTTGGACTGGGTTTATCTTTGTCTAATAAGCGGGAAGGGCTTAGTCGATACCAATCTTCTTCACCCCCCCTCCGCACCTTGTTATTTGTATTTTCTGTACCTATGATATTTTTTTCTGTAACACATGATTATCGTTGTGATTGATTTTAATGTTAATAAACAACATAAACTTATTTAGTACTGTGTTGGAATACCCAAAGCCCAAATTTCCCCTATCTGTTTAATATAGTTTGTATTCACGTGCGTCTGTGTGTTTGAAGCACCAAATCGGTGTGAGCGCAGGTGTGTGTCTGGAAACTGGCAAATAATTGTTTGACCAGGAGAGTTTGAGAGAAGATTGAGAGGAACGATTTGTCGTAAATAAGTCTGTCCTTACTCTCCCCAGCACTCTGTGAAGCAACTATTTACTCTCTAACCTTTTCTTTCACTGAGCTTTCACCATTATTCTCCACTCTAAACAGGACCACAATTTCTAAGACTCTTTCTCTCAAAATAAATTTACGACAGTGGTTAGTGCGAAAATTCGCTAATTTTAAAATGTCTGTTTTCCTGCACGGTCGCTTTAGGATCTACCAAATCAACGCCTGAGAACTACCGGTTGATCGAGACACACCAGTTGATCGAGATACACCAGTTGATCGAGATACACCGGTTGATCGAGATACACCAGTTGATCGAGATACACCGGTTGATCGAGATACACCAGTTGCCGACCTCAGCCCTAGTGGATGTATGTGCTCCAAGTTGGGAACCCTTGCTGTAATGCCAAATAACCACACTGCAGGTAGTAGGTGAACAACAGAATTGAACTCACCAATTTATGTTATGAGCAGGCATTCGACAGTTTAGACCAGGGCTTCCGAGTCGGGAGTCAGAGTCGGGGAGTCGGTCGTTTTTCGATGTAGTCGAAGTTGGTAAAAACATTTCCGGACTCCGATTCCGAAATTTATGCCATATGACTAGTAAAAAAAAAATTTAAAACTGTAGTCGGAGTCGAGAGTCGTTGAACTTTTAAAATTTCCGGAGTTGGAGTGGGAATCTGATATTAATTGGCCGACTCCACAACCCTGGTTTAGACAAGATGGTTGTCGTAAATTTATTTTGAGAGAAAGAGTCTTAGAAATAGTGGTCCGGTTTAGAGTGGAGAATGGTGGTGAAAAGCTCAGTGATAGAAAATGTAGAGAGTAAATAGTTGCTTCACAGAGTGCTGGGGAGAGTAAAGACAGACTTATTTACGACAAATCGTTTCTCTCAATCTTCTCTTCAGACTTTCCTAGTCAAACAATTATGTGCCAGTTTCCAGACACACATCTGCGCTCACACCGATTTGGTGCTCCAAACACACAGACGCACGTGAATACAAGCTATATTAAACAAATAGGGGAAATGTTTGGCTTTGGGTATTCCAACACAGTACTAAATAAGTTTATGATGTTTATTTACCTTAAAAATCAAATCACAAACAAATATCAAGTGTTACATAAAATTATCATAAGTACAGAAAATACAATTAACAAGGTGAGGGAGGGTGAAGAAGATTAGTATCGACTAAGCCCTTCCCGCTTGTATTAGACAAAGATAAACCCAGTCCAAAGATAGATAGTTATCAGGACAATAGGTAATGTAACCTAACAGTGAAGTTAATTACTCTGAAAGAGGGGTTACAAATCTTAGGTATGGGTGGTAGAAAAAAATCCTGTTCCCAATTGTTCTCCCCTTTACTAAGCAAATGAAAAGGAGGGGGTAAACAGCGTTAACAAAATATCCTAATTACAGGAACAATGCAGGGTATACTGAAAATTTATAACCCGGTACGCAAATTAACAAATGGTTTTTCAAACAAATTAAAATCTCCTGTCATTCATGCACGCGCGTGAGGATCCACACTCATATATTCACTCACACTTACCTATTGCAGCATCAGACAATCCATAGAATTATATAAACAGAAATTACACTCTAGACATGTGAAACTGTCTAGTACTTCGATGTCCCGCCCCAGATGTAGCGAGGTTTGCTGATAGCAAATATTCCCACTTATCGCCGGACTTGAAGCCTAAGAGTTCTTGTGTTTTATTATATAAAAAGTAGTCTATGGGATGGCACTGACACAGTTCGACACAGGGGTGAAAATGAAGTGGTGGTAAAATTCCTTCAATGCGTGATGATAGCAACTGTCCGGTAAAGGTTTTAATCCAGTGAGGAAAAACTAGGCTCAGTCACAGTTCAGGTAAATAGGTACTCTTTCACAACAGAGCAGTAAATAAAATATCGCTACTGGCAACTGTTCATCTTCCAGTTTATCTTACAGATTGTAATTTAATTTGATGGTTTATTTAAATGTTCTTTTGTAGGCTTTCTTTCATGTAATTATGATAGCTAGGCCGCATCGGACCGCCACACGATTTAATTTAAAATGTTTCATCAATATGTCTGGAAGTTTAAGAATCGAGTCTGGAAGACACTGTATGATTTCTTTATTGCTGGGATTGCAAAGGTGATCATTCTATAGAAAAAGATAGAAAACCCATGACAACATAATCATACCTCAAAAATCAAATAATATTCTAACGCGCGATAAATTTACCGTTAAGACTATTATATACACTCGCGTATTTAATTATGCATTTAAGAAAACACGTCACGAGTCTAATGGTTAAAATACACATCTATATATATGACTTAACTAAATTTATTAATTATAAATTCCTTCGCGACTTTAAAAGTTATTTTAACATTAAAGCATCTATTATTTTTGGAAATATTATAATAGATATATCATTAACTTTACCACTGGACTTTTTGGGATGAGTTTAATTTAATAGTTTTAAATAAACACAAAATCCAGTGAAATAAAATGAAAGCACTAGACCACTGATCACTTTAACAAATATATTATACCGTGCACAGAAACAGAAATCACTCCAATGTAGCCACCAATTCAGATGGAAATCTAGCAGAATTTCTACAATAGCTAGTGAATCTTAAATCTCTGGCGACCGAATGATAACATGGCTTTCTACGTGGTCTGTATATATCTAGCTGAAATGCAAGATTGGTGGGACATGAGAAAATTGACACCTTTTTAGATCTCAGGAGACGTTTGGGGATCTGACCGCCAGACTAAAGAGAGAAGCCGCCCCTGGTCTTCCGTATCTCCGCTCGCTGCTTTCGCGTCGGCTTTCCCGTTCGCTCCCACTGCGATCGGTTCTGTGGTTAACACCGAGATGCGAAATACCGGCAAGAAACTTGCGTCGCTCGTTTCAGGGACCACTACTGCCTTTGATAACGCCGATAGTCTTTCCTGAGATACCTCAGTCTGTTTAATCGTGTGTCGCTACTTTCTGTTTGATTCTGGCACCGCCCTCACTGGGCCAAGTTAATGAAAATACTGCATATGATTGCTCAAGAGATGTCCGAGGGCGTGATTTAATCTCTCCTTAAATCAATGCGATGACCAGAATGAACGGTAGATAAACTGTCCACATATTAATCATCAAACGTGTTGACCATCTGTGTGGAACGGTTGCATAGCTAATTAGTCCAGGTGAAAAAATCCAGTTTGACGAAAAGTTACCACAATATTCGGGGGCACTGATGCTCTACGAAGGGGTCGTTACAAAGGGTCGTACCATATCATCCAACACTTCAGGGGTACCGATGTTATGAGAGGGTTCTTACCATCATTCTAACAAATTCAGGGACGGCTAAGTTGTCTGTCACAATGGTCGCTCTGGAAAGTTATGAGGCATTATGGCGTCCCCACTGAATTAACTTCTATACAGAAAGCATACGAAGACATGACAGGTCTTGCGGCATACGCCTCCCTATCAAGGACCTTACTGAGGACCTTCTTCTGTCTTGGATGGCTGAGTTGATTTGTTTTCATTTGTAGACTTGTCCAAATTATTGTTGAGATTTTCATGGCTTTTAGCTTCTACAGGATAGGGTAGTCGGTCCAGGCCCAACCCGCCTTAGTCGGCTTTAACTTGTCCAAATTATTGTTGAGATTTTCATGGCTTATAACAGTAGTTCCCAATGTGGGCGATACCGCCCCCTGGGGGCGTTGGTAGGATCCAAGGGGGCGATATGGGAAAAGGATGCGGCAGGGGGGCGTTCAGTAGTAATGGGGTGGTTGAGGATTTGACAGGAGGTTAAAGGTCAACAATATTACTTAATTTAACTGATTCCCTATGTAATTATTTTCAGCTCTGGACGGAATTATTTTTAAGCCCCAAAAATGTACATATACATAATTTACTTTTACTAACAATGTGTGTCTAATCATGAGTTAAGTATAATATATTATATATCAAATTAAAGTACATTGGATGGACAATATGAATATATATACTTTTCTAGCTAATTTTATATTATGTTTATGTTATGACAGATAATATGTACACAAAACAAAAGATAACTTGAAATTTTGAACATAAATTTTCCACTTACCTAAGGCTTGTAACATAAATTATTTTTACAATACAGTTTCACTGCTCTCTTTGTGAAGGTAATCCATTTAGAAACACAGAAAAAGTAAGAAAGTTGTGCTTGATCACACAGTTTGTTCACTGTTCACATATTAGTAACATATCCTGCGTGTTTTCGGCCATTATAGTGAAACGGCAAAACACGACGAAAAATGAAGATAAATGTGAAAAATTCCCTTCAAACTCAAACAAAGGAAGTTGAAGCTTGTTGAAATGTGCGCAGTTTTGTGTTTACTTCCGCTCGAGATAAATTCCGGTCAGTATAAAATAGAATGGAAAGAAACAACGAAATAAATCAGAGTCTTTTAAAAGATCTTGCGGACACAACGGTCGGCCATTGCGTCTTTTAAAAGATCTTGCGTAGGGAATCAGTTTTTAATATAACGTTTACATGTAAAAGCGTTTTGATTTTACAAGGCCCTGACACGAGCGCTTGAAAAGAGAACATAGCCTGAACAAACCCTAGCCCGCAGATATTCCCTAACGTCACTCATTCCAGTTTTTCATACACCCTTTAGCAGAGGCTCCCAATCTGGGTTACGCGTACCAGTCAGTACGAGAAGCTTCTCTAGGGTGCATGGGGAATTGTAGGTAAATGGACGGGGGCGATGTGCATGAGCTGTGGCAGCCAAGGGAACGGTGACCCGAAAAAGTGTGGGAAACACTGGCTTATAGTTTTTACAGGATGGGGTAGTCGGCCTATGCCCAGCCCTCTTTAGTTGGCTTTATCAACGGGCCTGGCACGTTTTAAGGTTGGTATTTTTTGATCCAATTTGACACATGGGCGGATGAAAAAAAAAACAGTATTGCTTTTCCCCATGTTGTCCCCGGGGGGTCTCTGAAGAAAGAAAGAAAAAACAGGACTACTGCACCGTCAGGTATGTCATACAAAACGACTAACATGAGGTTGCGCTTGGGTCTGGCAACCTCATCATGTAAAATAAATTGCCACAGATACCACGGCTGCAGGAGCATGTGAATGATTGGTGCAGGCTTTCTGTAAGGTAACCAGCTACAGTGATGGCTCCATTCACCGTTAAAGACAATGATGATAATGGGAGGTTATAAAGATTCTATTCTTTGATCCACTTTCGTGCGTCTGTCGCACTGGACAAAAAATAAAGTGTCGCTTCTTATAAATACGCGTACGTCATGTTTCTGTCACATACATTTGAATGCAGTGTCAGGAATCAGGTCATTTGAATTTCAAATGAAAGAACAACACTTAACATATTCCCCCATATATATTACAGCCGTGCATATCATGGTTCAATCAATGTTCTTGCCACTTTCTGTGTGGCTTATTTATGAGGTTTATCACTTATTATTGTTTTTTTTTTTCAAGTGCTCCGCCTACATTAAAAAGTAAGCCAGCGGTTCTTAACTTTTTGTAATTCGTGGGGTCTTTAACACTCATGCTATACATAATGCGGCACCATATAAGGAGAAAAACAATTTGCAGGATTAGTTTTACGTCAGGTATATTGTGCATAGCGTTCAATTGACAGAGTGGTTAGAGCCGTGATCTCTCGCGGAAAAGATGCCGGGTTCGACTCACGGTATCGTCACGTTCAGTCTTCCCAGCTGTAAATAGGTACCTGACATTTCTCTTGTTAGGGAAGGAAAAGGTAGCGTGCAAAGGAAGTGGTCACTCCATCTCTCGATGCTAGACCTAGTATAGTGAAGTCTGTAACACTTCTCTCCCCTACGGAAGTATCTGCTATAGGATTACCTTTAACTTTATATTGTGCATATATTACAGATCCGAGCATTTAATAACAACAACAGGTGTATGTTAGCAACACACTTTATTTATTATAATAATTATTTTTTTTTAATTTACTGATTTAAATTTTATTCAGTATAGTATAGCATAATTTTAACTGAGGTCTGAATTGATCAGCAGAATCCTAAATCCCTAGCAAACGATATTCACTTTCGTTATGATGGCTGCCAAATGGCGACTTGCGCATTTTTGTTGCTGTTAAGCTGATTTTATATTTAATACTAGCAGATATACCCGGCGTTGCCCGAGGGAAAAATAACGGAAATTTTAACATATCACCTGCTTGCGGTACTTTTGAGCCTCCATTATTATTTGAGCAGCCAGGACTAACCCTTCACGGTTAATTCTCGGATTAACCCAATGACATCTATACATTTCGCCTCCAGAATATCTACTCCAGTCTCGTTCTCCATTGCAACTCTCACGATCACAAGTAATTCAGTCATGTCCTCCACCATACCTCTCACCTCCAGCACATCTACTCCAACCATGTCCTCTGTTGTACCTCTCAACTCTAATACATACACTCCAATCATGTCCTCCACGATACCTCTCACTTCTAACACACCCACTCCAATCATGTCCTCCACTGTCCCTTTTACCTCCAGCGCATCTACTCAAGTTATGTCCTCGATTGTACCTCCAGCCTCCGGTATATCTACTCCAATCATATCCTTCACTGTACCTCTCACTTCCAGAACACCTACCCCAATCATGTCCTTCCTTATAACTCTCACGCCGAGCACACCAATTCCAATCATTTCCTCCACTATACATTTCACCTCCGCCACATCAAATTCAATCATGTCTTCCACCATACCTTCCAGCAAATCTACTCCAATCATGTCCTGCACCATACCTTTCATTGTACCTCTTTCAGTTCGGTTAGTTTGAGAGAGACCAAGAATATGCAGTTCCTTCCCTTCCATAGAAAAAACCTTATCTTCTATGGAAATTAAATCTGTATTCTAAATTTCATCACTGTAACTAATTTCCATTTCATTTGAGCCTGATGTTTAAAATTTTCTGTAAGATCATCTCTGTATTTCATCCTTACTGCTAGTCGGTCACAAACTCCACAGGTTCTTGCTGTGTGCGATAATCAAGATTCTAAAAGTAGACGAAGCAAAAAAATTGCGACACATGATCTTGTTGAATCCTTTTTTTTTTTTTAAATGGAAAATCCATTGATATATTGACTCAAAATTAATGTTTAGGGAAACAATACAGTTAATGTCAACGAGCATTACCCAAAAAAAATTGCGTCCCCTGTTTCTGTGGGGAACAAACCGACAGACGTTCAAAAACATAAATTAAACTTTGCAACATTTTCTTCAGTACATTACGGACCCCAGAGGTTCCGCTGATCACAGGTTGGGAAACGCTAGAGTAAGCGATCAGATTGGTAAGTGTTCCATAAGCAAGCTGCACAACTAGGTCAAATGTCTGTAGCCTACGGATAGTTTCTTTGATGGTTTCATAAACCAACTTTTCTAACAATATTCCAACGGAACTACAGTAAGGCCTCGGGGTAACGGCTGTCTCGACCTACCGCAACCAACCGTTAAGAACGATCCCATAACACCCATTACATTTTAATTTCGATTAAATTTCAATTAATTTTCAACTGTTGTTGCGATATCCTTTTTTACTTAAAACGAGACACACTAGTTCTGACGCGGGTGAATAGCAGACGTGCGGCGGTCGCCACTGACGCTAAGGCGTAAGAACTTGTCTTTATTTTAAATTAACTCCTGCTCTCGTTCACTGTTGTTTTGTGTAGACAGATATGATATTTGTTCAGAGGGCTGGTCTGTAGGTGCAGTCATAACTAGTGGGTCAAAGATCAACACACATAGTTTAATATTCAGTTGAAATAACTGGCTAGGGGTCAACAGTGACCAGTTCCTTAACATGTAATGCAGACTTCATTTGCTCGATCCAACAAAAGTTTAATATGGAGAAATCTTCACACTGTGTCGTATCAGGAACAGAAGATGCACTCTTGACAAGGCAATGCCCATTGGTAAAATCCAATACATAATCTTCATATGTTATCCAACACAGTACTGTTTCACGAAAAGACATATTTCTTCATGTTCATCGTTTATCTTCTAAATCTTCATACAAGGATATTCTTACACGTCTCTTACTCATTAACACGCAGGTCAATGAACGTAAAATTATTGTCGACATTTACATCTGTGACAGTCCAATGGCCATCTTATGTTGCTTGTTCACCTGTTTAATGCTACACTATTCAAATGTTCAATTATTTATGTTACAGTGGAATGAAAGGTTATTTGTCTGAGATGAAAATCCCCACTAATCCGTTGAGGCAAACGAAAACCTCATTCGCCAGGTTCTCTGACTAATCCCGCTGTTGTTTGCAATATTTTATAGGCCATTACCAATACCATAAATGTACAAAGTACAGTATAATTGTACAGCACAAGTTTTCAACGCCACAGAAATTACTCTTAAAAATATATCAACGACTGATGCAGAGTTTTCTTATCTTTAATGAAGATGATTCCAGAACACTTCTTTTGTTCGATATTGAACAACAATTTCATGTAAACAATGCTTTGGCGTGTCCTTCATCGTCTTCTTAGAGGCTGGAGTAAATTCTACGTTGTTGATTTTTTTAAAATAAAGTCTTACTAGTTAGTCAAGTCTTCAGGCGCTGCTATCAACTATTTGGGAATACCTGATCTAAAATTCTCACATGGAAGTTCTATCACTGACTTTAATTTTCCTATCAAAATATCGCCTGCTTGAGAATCACTGATCTTAATTCTCAATAGCAATCTATATTAAATGTATTTGTTCTTGTTTCAAAATAATTATGGTACTACAACGGCTCTCATCTTATCATCAGATAGACATCTGCAAGTTGAAAGTTGTACTGGCACATTTCCTTCCACTTTACTAATTTGACAACCACTCCCTTAAAGTCTGCATAATGATTTTTACTAAAATGTTCTCTCGCTAAATCATCAGCGTTAAACTGCAACGTAAAGTTGAGATTATTGGAAACTCTTAGAAAAACCTGTTGATGAATTGTAAGTTTGCTTTCATCTTGCATCGTCACTACCTATTAGAACGTAAAGGTATGTTACCTCGTTATACTAGAAACGTCTCACCGAAGATGTTGTAGGTAGTGCTGGAGCTTTCTGTTTCAGATGATGATTACTACTACTGTAATATCTGTTAATGATTAAGAATTCTTGGTGACCTCTTTGTTACATCTACTAGCTATTCCTAATTCTTAATTTAGTACTCCAAGTCTTACTTCTGCAGTCTACTTCTACATTGTTGTCTCCTAGCACTCTGAAGTTCACAGTGCCAACAGTAACTTTTATACGTTTACATTTTGCACCTGGTACCTGTTTGTCTTGCTGTTTTATGGGAAAGCGTCAGGGATTCATGATCCTGTCATCACTGACGATAGAGCAAATGCTGACTTCAGCACATATCTTCACTCTTCTCACGTCCCAGCTAAGCAACCTAACTGTAATAACTGCGAGTGTTCTCATGGATAAGATGCCCACAGTTGGTTACGATTACATTCCTTTTCCTATAAATGTAATAAAACTGTACTCAAAATTATATTACTTTGTCTTTGTTTTTTTAGAACTATTTTAGAATGCACTCCAAAAGTGTGAGAATCACTGTATAAAACTTCAAATAACTGTCGCTCAAAATTGCCAGGAGTATACAATGCACAAATGTGCAGCACCAAGTGATCTGCACGTAATTCTAGTGTAACCGGGGCATGTGTTCCTTAGGACTGGAACGGCACCATATTACCTTCATGTGGCAGTGCCGGTATATGCAGTATTTTCAATTTACTTTACAGAGAGCAGATGTTTAACTGGCCTAATCACCAGAGATTTAGATTTCTCTCTTAAATTTGTGTTACCAGGTTCGATTTTCTTCTCTTAGGTGTTGATGTAGCGAATTTAATTGAAATAGACAGATTTCTTATCTAGATCTCAAAACTGTAGTAATTCACCTTCTCAACAGCGTTCGATTTCATGCAAAACTTTTAATATCTTTCAGCATGAAACTTAAAATTTCAACAAAGTCTGGAATTTAGAACATTTTTACAATAATAAGCATAATAAAGTTTTATCATCTCATCAGATGCTTTCATCGATGCAAAAATCCCTTTTTGCATCTTTGTCTCGTAGGCCTACTCAATTGTCAAATATGGCGAACCTTCTCATTCCTCCGTGTTCCTTCCTTTAAGTTACAGTCTTATTTTAGGTCGGCTACATTTACCCATCTCCTCAGATTTGTCCTTGATTTCTTTATTGTCATAAGCATTCCTGGAGTTAAATGCTTTCCAACACAAGAATAGTCTACTCTACCTGATTTGAGGTGTAAGACATTGTTTTTTTCAAATTGACTCAAATCCTCGAGCCTAGTTCTGCTGCGACTAGGGTTGGGAGCTCTATTCAGAATACATGTTTAACTATCGTCACTACTTACGCCAGTGAGAAAATATATAACACTCAATGTCCTGAATTACACATTTTATAATAAATGTTGTAGTTTGATTTCCTCAAAACTAAGAAATATGTAGAGCTAGATCAGATACGACCTCTTGAGTTGCGCTCTTTCATTCTACTGCCAAAATGGCGTCCTGTTCCACTTTCCCCGGGGTAAATCTGAGCTATCCGATTGGTCAGGGGAAATCACCCAATTATTAGAAATGGCGTGTGGAAGCGACTCTTTGTCCTAAATATGTGACACTATTTATTATTTTCTGTTTCTCATAAAATATAAAATTATAGGGTGGTCTGTGCTTCCTCTGTCTTGTAAGAATATAGTCTGTTTCCAAAGGAACAACTATGTACACGGCCACATATAGATCCCGGGGCTCCGCAAATGTATCCCGTAGGGAGACATTTGAGTACTATCAATAACAAAAATCCATCCCCAAAAATTTCTAAGTTCAAAAAATTTTTCAGAAAAATTTAAAGTTCAAAAATTTTTCTAAGTCCAAAAATATTTCCAAAAAATTTAATCTAATTCCTATACTGGGGTCCTATGTCTATATGAGGTCGTCTGCTATGTAAAAAAAAAACTAGTAGTGGACATCAACTTCAAAAAGTGTAACTTATTCATCACATCATAATATTTTTCACCAAATTTACAAATTGGCAACACTGCCCAACAAAATCTGCAAAACACTCATAAGGTCATCACTAAAAAAAAATGTGACGAGTGGCAACACTGGGGAATGAACAATAAACTATCTTATTTGCAGAACTTGGCTGGATTATCATAATCTATTACATTTCATTCAAAAATATAGTTGATTACATTCTCTTGGATGTGGTAGGGGTGTTATCTCTTTTCTGTACTGTTATTTGCTCCATATTAAAAGCCTGCAAGTACTAAAAAAAAATCTTTTTTTTTTTTCTGGCGTACTTATTTATTCTATTTCCCAAGTACTCTGCAATATTCCAAGAAATGTCCAAAATCTCTAATTCCTATGGTAATGGCAATCCACTTTCATAGAATAGCCAATGTTTTCATGGGTACTCATCATCATCTTCTTCTTTTTTTTCCAGTGAATGAGCCACTTGCTCATTATTACATGTAGAAAACATCTCTAAACATAATATGCATATTTATCAGACGATAATACAACCAGCATCATTTTTATAAGTAATCATTTTTCACAATAAAAGCATTAAAACCTCATGGCTTATCCTTATTTATCTATCTGAATGTTTCCTTGTTATAGACATTTTCTAAATGGTAAGTGTATAAATTCGTTCTAAGTCCGTCACTGTAGAAAATGTTCTATATTACATTTTTTTTTCTTCTTCCAAAATATGTGATGTTTGTCTCCAATATCCGTGCGTCTGGTGGTGATCCTGTCCATTAGTCAGTTATTTCTAATCATTCCTTCTTTTCTGTCAATACAGTATTTTTTTTTTTTTCTCTCTTTCCTAAAAATATTATTTTATATATATATTTATTCTTCAAAGATCTTCTTTGACTTCCCATACATCAATTTTCAAACATCAAATTATTCAGCAACCAACAGACGAATGTGTTACTATCATATTATGAAATATAAGGGAAAAGAAAAATATAGTTTCCAAATCATCATGAATTTTCTACATTGGGTTCCGTATTACTTTATTTTCTCTTTTAAGACAACTGCTTATACTCTTGACAATATGTATCCATGTTGTCACTCTCGAGGCATCCTTGTATACAATTTATATTTGTCTCTTTTTTTTTTTTTTTCATAACACCAATGTATCATTTATGGTGTTCCAATATCATTGTATCTATTCTAGTCCTCCTGTTATCTTGAGAATTCATCCTTAGTAACTCCCTATGTACCTTATCTAGCAATACCTTTATGCAAAACACATCAAACAATTATTTATGGAACTATCAACTGAGATGTAAGAACTTTTGACAATATGAGATGAAAAAAAAATTTTGGGGTCATCACTCAAAAAAAAATGTGACATAGAAAGGAAGAAAATAATCAATTGATCGTGAGGAATCTACAATATTCTCGTAAGACAAAGTTCCTGGCACTCTGACTACTATTTATCCATATTATTTCTGGTTATCCTTGCATACAGTGTACCATTTCCATTTTCTTTATAAGTCCAATTCCTCGCTCATGGTGCTCCAATATTTAAAATGTGGATCCTTCCTATTCCTCTTATTCTGTACTGGAAATATATATCCTTATTAATTGTCCATGTACTATATTTGCGAATATTTATCATCAATATATCAACTAATCATTTATAGAACTATTAACATAAATGTCTAGACTTTACCAAAACATGACTTTTTACATATGTGCAAAATTTCGACACCAACTCTGCCTTCGCTGGTCGAGGGTTAGTCAGAGTTATGTGGTGCCTGTAACATCCGCTGACTACAGCCAGATGGGTGACTTATGGTACTTATAATTCAAAAATCTCATCCGTCAGTTATCTTAAGTGTGGGGCGGGGGTCTATTTCATGGTGTCCTTGACCAAGTTTGCTGCATTTCCAATCTCCATGATATATCTGTGACATGTCTGTCCTTGGGGTAACATTATTATTATTTTTTTTTTTATCCAATATCCTCGGGGTGAGCAAATCTCAGTGTGTCCACTTTCATCAATCATTTATTTATTTTCTCTCCTGTAATTCTGGGTATATTATGAGTATAGTAAATTGTCAATTTATTCCAACTATCTTACAACATTCTGTAATTCGTGATAAGGAATAGTCATTTGTTATACAACAATTTTCATATTACAAAGGCAATAAGCAAAAATCAAAAAAAATATCTTCTCCAAAATGCGGATGCATCTCTATTTCCTTTACCTCTGGGCGTAGCAATTATTCAGTCATTATTTTTTTTCTCCATTATTTAATCTCCATTTTGTCCTTAGTACTTGTGGTTCCATGGGATTATCATAATTCATTTGTGTTTCTTGTCTACTGATAATCCTTCAATAATGACTTCAAATATGGTCCTCATATGTGCAACAATCATCTGCTCTGATTTGTTCCATGGTATTCATCAAATATTCTATTATATCCTTGTCTTATCTCGTAACCACGAAAGACTAAGATTATCCCTCCAATGTTAATGTGGGGGATTTTGTGCATAAACATTTCAACAAAATCTCAGTTGTGACAACATAAAGTTTCACCTTAATATAAAATGGCATTTTCATCATACATAACCAGTTGCTTCTTCATCTCATGTGTCATTAGTGGTTATCATGCGGTAATGGGGTGTTCAATGTGGGTTCAGCATATACAAATGCTCTCAAGAGATTCTTCATTTGCAGAAATTCAGCATGCGCAAATGTCATTGGGGTATTTGTGATAGGCAGTATCAACAAAAATTGTTGGAGTATCAGAGATCATGCTGGTGAATGGAGCGTGGAATATGATCAGTTACAAAAGTGGAGATGAATGTTACAACAGAATAGTGTGACACATGTGTTATAGGTAAAGTTGTGTAGCATTCTAAATATTAAGAAAATGTATGTAACTAAATAAGGGTGTCTGTAAACTCGTAACACCGTGTGTTATTAATTGTTTTAACATTTTTATTTTCACAATTATGCTATCTAAAGAAAATCCTCCGTGTGCTGGTCTTGATTTCTTTCTGTTCATCCGTATTCTAAGGCTGGAAAAAATAACTTTCTCAGTGAGGCTTTGACATCTTAGTCTGTAAGCAAGTCATTTGAACTGTCTAAAACTGAAAATAGAGTACATGGGGAGAGTTAGTACATTGTTAAAAAGGTTTATTCACATGTGCGTAGACCGTGTTCGGATTTGCGAACATATAAAACACTTGGGCGTGTTTTTCAGAACAGCTTCGCTAGTTCCTTCACCATCTCTAACCTTGCAATGTCCCGACTGCTTAGGCGAGCATCATACTGAGTAGCAGTGGTGACGGGTGTGATAGGCGACGACACTGCATTTGCTGATTGTTGGGACACTGAGGACATTGACGAATGCGGTGATGGCTTAACATCATTTGATTGCGGTGATGGTTTTACTGTGGTGAGGGTTTGTATGGCTGGAACATCTGTTGGTTTTGAGGCAGGTATATGTTTCGCCTTGATTTTTCTTCTGACCTGGTTGTGCTGAACGTTAGCACTGGTTACAATGGGCACAGTAATTTTCACACTGTTGTTTTTGACTAGTTGAGATGAGGCTAACACTTCTCGGCTTGGTTTTGGAACATGATTGCGTTTCTTCAGAATCTTTCGTCTGATATAGTTGTGCTGTATACGCGGAATTTTGTTGCTAGGGATTGAGTCATCAGATTCTGTTTTATAGGCGCGTTTGACGCTGGAGCTGACTGGTACAAATAATGTACTATCCGCATCACTGGTTTCAATGGAACTAGCTGTATCAATGTCTGTTTCTTGTTGGTATAATTCTACCATTTTTCTGTCATTATGTTCGTTGGGGTCTGACAAAGCTGTGCTGGGGTTGACACTGTCTTCTTGTTCTGTTTCGTCTCCATAAAGATCGCTGGTATATGGTTCAACAATCTGCTTGGGTATAGTTTCTTCAGGATCTGATTGTTTTGAACGAGCAATCTTGTTCTTGTGGTATAGCAGTGTTTGGTTTTCACTAGTGTTAAAACTAGAACTGCCTGAACTGGGGGTGTGATAGGTATCAGCTGACGATTTATCACTGCGGGAGTAAGTTTGTGTGTGAATATACGTTGACTTAGGAAGGTCTGTTTGTGTTGCTACAGAGGTCGTTCTTGGTTCATTGATATCTGTGTCATGAAGCCGCATTGTCCAGGTATTTTCATGGGTAAAACGATAGCTGTATGGGCTGGCCTGCCTATACTCTTGTTGTCGATACATTTTCCAGTCTTATTTATTCCTTGTCCTTATGCCCTAGGGTTGATTATGCTGTTGAATCAGATTTGTCCTTGATTTCTTTATTGTCATAAGCATTCCTGGAGTTAAATGCTTTCCAACACAAGAATAGTCTACTCTACCTGATTTGAGGTCTAAGACATTGTTTTTTCAAATTGACTCAAATCCTCGAGCCTAGTTCTGCTGCGACTAGGGTTGGGAGCTCTATTCAGAATACATGTTTAACTATCGTCACTACTTACGCCAGTGAGAAAATATATAACACTCAATGTCCTGAATTACACATTTTATAATAAATGTTGTAGTTTGATTTCCTCAAAACTAAGAAATATGTAGAGCTAGATCAGATACGACCTCTTGAGTTGCGCTCTTTCATTCTACTGCCAAAATGGCGTCCTGTTCCACTTTTCCCCGGGGTAAATCTGAGCTATCCGATTGGTCAGGGGAAATCACCCAATTATTAGAAATAGCGTGTGGAAGCGACTCTTTGTCCTAAATATGTGACACTATTTATTATTTTCTGTTTCTCATAAAATATAAAATTATAGGGTGGTCTGTGCTTCCTCTGTCTTGTAAGAATATAGTCTGTTTCCAAAGGAACAACTATGTACACAGCCACACTAGCAAACAACGAGAGTGATGTATTTGTTTTGTATATTGCTTGAAGAACTGTGACCCCTGCTGACCTCGGGGTCATCTAAAGTGAACTACGTTTTATTTTTCATAGACCAAAAATGTGAAACTTGAAACGTTAACGGTTATCATCTGTTAACTTTAAATTGTACCGTATTATATTAGACTATATATTATGTACAGGCAATGCCGCTGGTGGAGCATGCAGCGATGTTTCATTGTTCGTTATTACTCTTATTATATGTTAATTTTAATATTATAACCTACACATAACTATCCATTTGAGCAGGGCGCGGTCACACATCTAAGACAAGGGCGCTCACACATCCTAGACAAAGGCGGTCACACATCTGAGACAATCTCAGTGTACATTTGTGATACACTTTCCTGAAACTTGGAATCCTGCCTATCTCGGTCACACACATAAAATACGAATGATCTCATATATCTAGAGTCAGAAATACATGTCATCAAATAACAACACAAAACTCAGCCACACCGATACATTTTTTTGCGTCATACATATTTTCAAATGTGATTTCCGATTTGCCGTGCAAAAATGAATCGCAATATAATGATATTAACATATTTTTTTTTTTGGTTTGTACTTTGCAGTTAACCGTATTTCACTACGTTGTTTTTAGTTTGGGTGGGTTTTAAGGAACATGGTCAATGCACAACGACAACTCCATAAGTGCTCCGATCTCCTCCCTCAGATCACATAAGAAGGATCTTAGCACAGTGCACGAACTCCGTAGTACTGGTGAGGATCCCAAAGTGTGTACAGGAATCTCACATTCTATAAATATTTTTGTGGTGGGTAGATTTCCTAATTTTTAAACTGTGCCATGGCAGCGGCTTTATGGCCTACTCTTTACGATGTCCAAGTGCCGAGCGATTTTTAACGTGCGCAACTTGCACACAGGACCTCCTAAATTATCGCCCTTATCCGGGAAGGCTAGTCATCCGATCTCACTATCCAGGCGATCGGGGTTAGTATGACATCATTAGGACCACGGGTTTTGGAAAATATTTTCATAAATTACATTCCTTGTACTGGGAACCGAACCCGGTACCGTTAAAATTCGAAGCAGACGCCATACCTCATAGCCACTCCGACAATTTTTTTTTTGAAGTAAAAAGTTTTAGACATGTTTCGGTAAAATAAATGTTATGAAGCATTATTTTTGTCCACGTGTTAGTTATGGAAAGTCACGCACATTTACTGGAAATGCAAATTCCGATCTACATATAAAGTCGGGTTACGAACGCCTTTAAGAACGGAACTCGTTCGTAAACCGAGACTTTAATATACTTACTTCTAAACGCTATTGCTAATATATGTATCCTTCCATCCCATAATCACATTTCAATTGTTAAAATAAGAAATAAATAAATACTGAAGATTGCTTTAGCGTATAGTATTCTACATACACTTTCAGATTGTCCAGTGTCTGAAAGACACTATTCACAGTAATAAAGGAACAGCTTTTTAAAACATCTGTTACAATCAATACTCTCTAGCTCCCCGAGGAGCATAGGCCTTCAACAAACACATGCCACTTCCTAATGTCACGTGCCATCTGTTCAAGTTCTTTCCACATCTTCCTCATCATTTTCCCTTCTGTTTCTAGCTCTCTTCTTCCCGTGTCTTTTTTGGTCTACCCCTGTCTCTCTTACCCTGTGGATTCTAGACCAAGAGCTGCATTGTAATGCTATCACCAGGTGTTGAGAACTGTTTGTTTTGTATTTGCGGTGTGTCTCTAGATGGTATAGACATCAGATGTTATCTCCAGCTCTCCCCGAGTTCATACTTTAATTGACGTCGGCTTGGTGTGATATTATAACTGGCTTGTACATACAACATTAACAGGTTACTCGAGACAACGTTAGTGAGCAGTCTGTAACACTGGCCAACGGTTCTGCACATTTATTACGAAGATACTCAAGATGAATATGGCATGTCAATGAATAAATACACATTAAGATATAGGCATGCAGCTTCCAATCAAGCTTCGTTCTATAAGGACGTTTAAACCAAGTCCGTATTCAACATGGCCCTTAACCACGTATATTCAGCTCTTGCTTTAAATACGTACAGTCAGCTAACTACTGACTCACACGGCTAGCTATTCCACTAGTCAGTAATAATCACCTTGCCTCCATGGCAAATACAGAGAACATCCAGTTCTCTCACAGTCCACATAATATCCTGCCTACAAAGGCTTAAACAAATATTAATAGCTCCCGAACTGAAACAGCCATCCTGGCTAAACTCACAGGCCATACTCCCCAATCTCTCTTTATCCCGCATTTTTAAAAACCTCTCTCTTTCCCGCCATTTTACACACGTCTCTCTTTCCCGCCATTTTACACACGTCTCTTTTTCCCGCCATTTTACACACGTCTCTTTTCCCCGCCATTTTACACACGTCTCTCTTTCCCGCCATACCATTGGAAAAAACCCGGGGTCACCCCTATCACGTGGCACCACACGATGTATCGCATATTTTCACTATATTTTATGAGAGTGCTCTGCGGTGCAAGCCCATAACGGTGATTACTAAATGTAACCTTCTATGTACCGCACAGCAGCTCCCAACACCAGGTTTTATCAATGTGTGTCCTGTCCATCGTCGGCATCTTCTTCTCATCTCTTGTTCCACTGGCATTTGTCTGGTTCTAGTCATCAGTTCCATATTAGTGATCTTATCATACCATTTCAGTTCGTCTATTCTGCGCAAGCACCCATTTATTAAAGAACATCAGTTATTCGTGTCAAAAAATATTTTTTTCTGTATACATATTAATCTGAAGTCTGTCTGTTCCAAGTAGACTTTAAGTTTTACTTAGGCACCAAAATAATCACCCACAAGGAGCAGAGACACTTATGTCAAGTCCTCCTTCCCCGTGCCAACATAATTATTATTATCATAATCATCATCAGCAGCAGCGACGTCCTCGCCATCACCGTCATCACTACTACCACCCTGCAGCTCCTAAAGGAGCGTAAGCCTTCAACAAACGTATGCCAAGTCTTTCTGTCCCGTGCATTCAGCTCAAAGTCTTTTCTATGTCTGCTTCATCCCCATTTCTCTTCTCTGTGTATTCTTTGGTCTCCATCTACCTGTCTTACCCTGGGGATTCCAAAACAAGGACTGCCTGCTGTCGAAAGTTTCCTCCGTGTGTCTCCTATCCATCTCCAGCGTCTTCTTATCATCTCTTGTTCTGCTGGCATTTGTCTGGTTGATTCACCAGTTCCACATCAGTGATCATGTCATGCCATCAGCTCAAGGTCTTTCCATGTCGTCTTCATCCCTTTCATTTGTGTCTCCAGTTCTCTTTTCTGCGTTTTTACTGATCTAGTAGCATTACAAGGCAGTCCTTTATCTGGAATCCCCCACGTCAAGAGAGGCAGACCTTGTTGTGGTAAATATTTACAAGAAAGTGACATCTTGAAAAATGTTATCAGTGATAGATCTATGAAGCAGTGAATTGTAAACATGATAAATACATACGGAAATAGCAAGACGTTATAAGGTAATGGAATTTGAAAACAATATCTTATGATGTCATGTAGAATGTTCTAAATGAGAGGATTGGGGAATAAACCTGTACCAATGTCAGACGCCTGGATGATGGTTGGTTTGGCATGAAATTTCTAAGATAGACTGCTCCTGGTCAAGTCTGGTGGTTGCGATACGTTCCAAGTAGTATCAAGGAGTAATCTCGAAGCTGGTCCAGCGTCTTCAAGACCCGTCTGATAATGGTGTTTAGCGTTGACTGCAGGCCACTTATACCACACACGTGTTCCACAGATAGCACCCTGAATTGGTACCACCGACTAGTATCATGAAAGAAGAGAGAACAAATACCCTCCTGAGTTTGGGTTTCCTGACACGAAATTATGTGTTCCCTCCTCCCCTTTCATTCCAACATCCCATCTGACTCAGAACTTTACCCTCTCTGAGCATTAATATTAATCCCAGTGAGCAGAAAACATCCATTTTATTTATATTTAACAAATTTACATTTACATATGCACTGGTTGAAAAGGTGAATAATATAAAAAGTATGTACATAATTTGTCACCATCCACTCCCTGCTCCATATGAACTTGGGACTACCTCTGCTTTTGGTTCTCTATGAGAAACCCGCATAAAGCAGTCATCAGCTCTTGCAGTGGTGGTTCATGAAACCTTACTTACTTAGTCGTTCTCCTTCTACCGTGAGGTGTAGAGGTTTGGAAGAGAGAGCGCCACAAGGAGCCAACAGCCGAGGTGGCCCTAGGATCTATAGAGAGTGTCGTGGAATATTCTAATCCACATATATAAATTAAAAGGTAAATATGAAGCCTAACAAATAAATTTAATAAAAGAAAAGAGAAATGGTAAAAGAAACAGTGCTGTCACAATGACTGTACGCAAAATCCCCCTCGTTTTCTACTTAGTCTGCAAATTGTAACGCTTTCACGTTGATAGTAAAAGCCTACTGTATTATTACCCGCTTTCTTCAATGAAACGTGTACTGTATTTCTTGGAACAACCTTGAGATACGCAAACTGATCAATGACCTAAATTTAATATTTCATTCATTCCATTTTATACACGGCGTAACTAAAAGACAGATAAAGCAGGAGAGAGAGAGAGGGGCGAATGAAAGCAAGGACACATGCAACACTAAACACGCGTCGCGCGATACACAATTGCTGCCATCACGCGTGTAAGGCCACATGCACTAACTTTTTTTTTCAGACGGACAGTGATAAAAACACTAACCTTCCCAGAGTTAGGTTTTTAAAATCCTGAAAAACGCTTATTGGAAATATGACATTATACTGGTTTACGTTTGAAAACATTACAGTACCCAGACAGCACATCTTCGAAACAGGAGGTAGAAGAAATTGCATATTTTGAACGCAGCCACTTAGCTCCATTAAATTTGTATATTTGGGTTCCTTAGGGTTTGCTGACAAAGAATATGTAAAACGTTACGCAAATAGTCTAGGAATTACCAAATTATAACCAAAATAAAATAGTGGGGGTGCCTGACAGCATGAAATCATTTCTGCTCATAAAATTTTTTTTATAACGTGTTTGAAAAAACCTTACGTTACGGAAATAGCCTACCATGTTAACTCCTAATTGATTGGAGCGCAACAAATATAAGACTAAACACGATTGGTCGGGCTATAAATACTATCTTGTGTTGTCAGGGGAAACGTGAAAAAGGAGTATTTTTTTTGAAAAGATGTGTAGACATGGTTTCATTGGGTAGAGCTGCGAATATACTCGATTCAGAGCGTCTGTTCATTGCCACATCTTGTAATAAACCTACTAAGAAGCAGTGCGTTGAGCATCAGTGTATATTTTTTATAAAATAAAGCCTGGGACATCGGCAGATCGGAGTTGTGCTATATTCATTGCCAGTCAACGAAACTGTTTATTATTCTATGAATTGTGGTAAGCTTGAAATATTCAATATCTTTTAATGAAAATTGAATGTAAATTGATAATTTATGACTGTATATATGTGTAGTTCAGTAGCAAACATGATGTAAAGCCTATAATGCTCCAGCCTGAACAGAAGGTGTCGGAGGAAAGTAAAACTGCATGGAATGGCCAAACAGTACACTGACACCTAGATGATTGACTAGAAAGAAATAATGCTGGAATTGCAGAGGCGTAGTAACCATTAGGGAGGGAAATACTGGTATAAAGTATTTCAGATGAAGCTGACAGTTGGCCTAACGCTCTGAACTCAATGTTTGTGATGTATTGTGCTCAGTGTAGAAAGAGAGTATAAATTAGTTATGACGTAGAAGGTACATCCTTCTTGTTTCAGGGACCGTGGTCTTAAAGTTATTGAGCAGCACCTGGTCAGAGCTTTGCTGAAGCCAGAGGTGGACAGCATACTCCTTGGTCCATATAGCAACCAGTGGGGTGGCTCCAGAACTCATTAAAGTAATCGAGCAGAGGAGTCTTTTACTGCAGTCATCACGCAAGATAAGAGAGTGTGGCCATGGAGCTCAACATTATGTACCCCATCTTAAAATGACAGTGTAAAATAAAATTAAGAGGGGAAGTTAATTGTTTTAATATCAGGAACTGAGAACATCTCCAATACTAGTTCCAATAAAGACAAACTATTGAAGTCATGATGACAAATACCAACAGAGCTTGAACAAAATAAAACCAGTATTACCTCATATTACTACTACACAACTGACACACATAGGATACTATTAAAAATATATGTCACTACAAGATTCATATTGATAAATTCTGTACATATAACTTGTAATTAAAATTGATTGTGATTCCTGGTTCCCTTTGTATTTGAATCAGGACACATATACATTCATGACAGCACTGAATACATATTGTTATTTGAAAAGTTATCAGTGACTCCTTTAAGATATCCTCGTAGAGTGTTTTATGTATGTGAGTGTCACAGTGTTGTCAAGTGTGGTGGAATAAAATAAATTGTTTATTTGTCTGTTGTTGTTATGACTTACACTTCATCATACACATACCCTAGACATATAACGTAGTCATCACACTATTCCAGAATAATTCTGACTGAGGTATACATATGTGGCAGCAAGTAAGGTTACCTATAATACACTACTCTTATTAGATATAGATACCTTCACAGCTGATCTCAGTCAGTACACTAAGTCCCCTATAAATATTTATAACATCCCACTTCACCACAGAGAGCAGCGAGTGAATGATGATATCACTGTGTTCACGTGCATTATGCAGGCACTTTTGTAAATTTCATATATATATATATATATATATATATATATATATATATATATATATATATATATATATATATATATATATATATATATATATATATATATATATATATATATATATATATATATATATATATATATATATATATATACGAGGGACGGTCAAAAAGTAATGCCTCCTATTTTTTATGTATGTAAATACTGCATCGGCGTGCAATTTGTAAATTTAGCAGGATTCCTCAAACACTCTTCTGCACTGTATAGCATTACCAACCTGTTTCAGTAACAGGTGGCACCACTGTAACAGTTTAAAAATGGCTGCCAAAGACGTACGGTTAAAACAACGTTATGTCATAGAATTCCTCAATGCTGAAGGCGAGACCCCAATTCGCATCCACGAACGTTTGAAGAATGTTTATGGAGATTCAACAGTGGATGTTAGCACTGTCCGACGTTGGGTACATCGTTGTGACGAAGCTGAATTAGGTCAGTCCTCATTGGCTGACGCAAAGCGGACTGGCCGTCCGTCCACCGCAGTGACTCCACACAACATTCATCGAGTTGATGGCATCTTTCGTGGTGACCGTCGGGTAACACTGGATGAACTTTCTTCCATGTTGTCCATTAGTAAAGGCAGTGTCCAGAACATCATTAAAGATATGGGTTATTCAAAAGTTTGTGCACGGTGGGTATCCAGAATGTTGACAGACCGACATAAAGAAACAAGGAAAACCATAGCCATCAACCTCCTGCACCGTTACGAAACTGAAGGAGAAGAGTTTTTATCGAATATTGTGACAGGTGATGAGACTTTGGTTCATTTTTTTGAACCAGAATCCAAGAGGCAGTCAATGGAATGGCATCACACAACATCGCCGACAAGAAAGAAGTTTTCTGTAGGGAAAGTTATGGCCTTCGTGTTTTGGGGTGAGAAGTGTGTGATTCTTCTCGACTTCTTGGAACAGGGAAACACGGTGAATGAAGACCGTTACATTGAAACTTTGAAGAAGCTTAGAGGTCGTCTTTGGCGACTTTACCCATTAAAAGATCAAAGAACTGCACTACTGTGGCACGATAATGCCACGCCACACACAACTAAACGCACCATTGATGCGATTGCAGAATTTGGCTGGACATTATTACCACATCCCCCTTACAGTCGCGATCTTGCACCTTCTGACTTCCATCTGTTTGGACCACTGAAAGAAGATCTTCACGGACATCACTTTGAGGACACCGAGACCCTTAAACGCGCTGTACGCTAGTGGTTTAGGAAAAAGGACACAAATTTTTACCGTGCGGGGATACATGCCCTTGAGAGAAGATGGACAAAAACTGTAACAAATAACAGAGAATACACTGAGAAATACATTTTTGAAGTTCAGACTTGGGGCTACATTTCAATGTGAATTTTTGTCTGTTTTTTTGCCTATTGAATGAAATTAAAAATTACGAGGCATTACTTTTTGACCTTCCCTCGTATATATATATATATATATATATATATATATATATATATATATATATATATATATATATATATATATATATATATATATATATATACTTACTTACTTACTTAGTCGTTCCCCTTCTACCGTGAGGTGTAGAGGTTATATATATATATATATATAATAATAATAATAATAAATTCTTTAAGCACCAAACACGGCGCATAAGGCAGAAACCAGTGCTCTCCAGGTTGTTCGTTGTGACGCCACTCCTCTTAGCTCTTGCACATTATTTAGGCCCAGCGTTCTTCCTTCTCTTATTATTGTTCTTCTGAGTGTTTCTTTTGGTCTTCCTTTTTTCCTCTTACCCGCAGGAACCCAAGTGAGCGCCTGTAGTGGTATTCTGTTGTTTTGCATTCGTAGGACATGACCGATATATGACCATCGTCTTTTCCTTATATAGTCGGAGACATATTTCTGCCTATATATATATATATATACTGTTCAAAAAAAGAAACGCAACATTTTTGGTGTTACTTTTATAAAAGATATTCGCTGATTGGACATCAGTCAACCTATCGACTGTGTCCATCTGGTCATTAACTTCTCGTGGTTACCTGAATTGTACTCACCTCATGATTTGTGAGGTCATGAAAGAGGTCAAGGTCAAAAAAACATTTTTGACAATAACTCGTGACAGGTTCATGAGAATCCCGTGAAACTTACTGAAGACAAAACTCTCTTACCATATTATTGAATGCCTATAAAAGATTGACGCTCCTCGAATAAATTCAGTTGAAAATTCAATGCGCAAGTATGACTCATCTCACTACAGAACAACGACTCATCATCATTGGACGTTTACAGACTGGACAGTCACACAGTGTAGTGGCCAGTAGAGATGGCTACTGTGTTTATGTGTCGAAACAATGTGTCGAAACTGCGTCGTACCCGAACGATTCGATGCGCAGATTTTTGCGGTGTCGAAACAGTGTCACGTCCTGTCTGTTTTGCAGAGACACATTGTCTCACGCAGATTCGACACATAGCCTGCTTCGAACAGCAGCTTCAGTTCCCGTCTGCTTCGCTGTTTTGCAAAAGGCACACTGTATCATTGTCTCATGTGTCAAGCGTGCGCTACATATGGCGTTCATAGATAGTATGGAAAATCAAACAAGTCATAATTTTTTTTTAAATAATTCCTCAGGACTGAAAGAGGCTTACTACTATTAGGTGTCTGCTCGGTTTGAGTTGAATCATTGTCGCTGACTGTACCTATTCTAGTTTTATATAATGTGTCATTATTGCTGTTATTATTATAATTTTTTTCACTTTTACTGCAGCTGTCAGCATGTTCCCCTTGCATATCATCATAATGAAAACGACTGTGTAAAATTCTTAACAGTGGTCACACGAAATACCATAGATTTGTACTAACGAGAATAAGTAAATCTGCATACTAGGGTGTCACGACTCATGTCTCATTGTTTCAGTTAATTTACTTGTAGTCTGCTGTTTCGAAACAGTTCCATAGTTCTTTTTCATCCAAGCGCTAATTATACGCATGTTACGGTACTCTTGATTCCTGACTTCAGGCGCTCTCGTAAGAAAACGTGTTTTGTTTATACATAAAATAGTGTTTCAAACTTGTGTTCAACCTCATTTAATCTTCATTTATGGCGGGGAGAAGCCCTGTTTGGGATTATTTTGTAAAGATCAAAGACAACAAAGTAAAATGTAACGTGTGTTCTGGTATTTTATTATTCAAGGGTTCGTCAACTTCAAGTATGACTAGGCACTAGAGATGGCTAGTGTGTGTATGACGGTATGTGTCGAAACAATGCTTCGAAACAGCGAGCGATTCGACACTTCCTGCTTGTTTCTTTCGTCTGCCTCGCTGTTTTGCAGCGACACACTGTCTGAGCCTATGTAAAATTTGAATCAACCGTTCGGAACATTAGTATGGAATATCAAACATGTCATATTTTTCAGGGATGTATTATGATGACTTGATTTTACAAGTGATATTATTTTTGCTGAGAAGTTATAGACACTGGAAATTGTGTCAGTGTTGCAGTTGTCAATGTTTTAGGCGCTATGTTAAAGTTGAAAGTGTCCGTGTGTTCGTATAAATGTAATATACACTTTATTAGCTCTGCTGATATGTGTACTCGGTGTGGATTTGAATCATTGTCTACCAAATCTAGCTTACTCTAGTTTGATATCATGTGTTATTATTACTGTTATTATTATTGTTGTTTTTTATTATTTTCCCATATACTGCAGCTATCATCATATCTACGTTTTATTACATCATAATGAAGACTTGTGTAAAAATATTGAATTGTGGTCACACGAAACGCCATAGATTTTCACACACGACAGTAAAAACAGTTCATGTATACTCGCGCCGGTACTGTCTATAAGAGACTTCTTTCTCCCCGATACGGGCAATTGTGTCGTTGTGTCGTTGTGTCGACTCACTGTTTCGAAACAGTTTAAATCACTGCGCTAACTGTTTCGAAACAGTTGAGTGTGTCAATTTGCCCACCTCTAGTGGCCAGACAATTTAATGTGGTTAGAAGCACCATTAGTCGCCTTTGGAGGCGATTTCAAGAAACTGGCTCAGTGGCAGACCGGCTGCGCAATGCAAGACCCAGAGTCACAACTCCTGCCGAAAACCGCTTCATACGGCAGCGTCACCTCAGGAATCGAGTTGCATCTGCGTCCTCCACAGTCCAGTCAATGTCAGCAGCTCGTCGAATTTGAAATCAAATGGTCAGGAGTTATTGTCAAAAATGTTGTTTTGACCTTGACCTCTTTTATGACCTCACGAATAATGAGGTGAGTACAATTCAGGTATTCACGAGAAGTTAATGACCAGGTGGACACAGTCTATAGGTTGGCTGATGCCCAATCAGCGAATATCTTTTATAAAAGTAACACCAAAAATGTTGCGTTTCTTTTTTTGAACAGTATATATATATATATATATATATATATATTTTCCTGGCACGCGCCCATAAGCGTTATGACTTTGCCGCCTTCAGGGAAGTACCTATTTTTTAATTTTTATATTTTTTTATATATCTTTTTAGGTTCTCATGTGTCCTATCTAACCTTCACTTTCTTTCCTTTCCCTGACGAAGGCCTTGTGGCCGTAACGTTGGCTATTTTCTCATTCTTTTGTCCCCGTAAGACGAATCACCTTTTTTTGATTTTTTTCACACCCATCTGGTAACAAGAGCAGAGTTGAGAATATGAAGATGACGAAATATAATTTTTGTCACCGCCATACAGTGAGGAAGGAAAGTTAGAACAAGTTTAAGTCTGTCAAATTTAGCAGAAGGTTTAGTAGTAAGTGCCATCTGACGAGTGGCGTGTGTGATGCGATTAAGAGCATCAGATAAAACACGTTCAGGATAAAGACGTCAGCGAAAAAACTCAAGCATCTCTTGAGCTCGCTCATGGAAATCAACGTCATCCTGCCTAGCCGACGCAAGCGTAGAAGTGGAGAAAAGGGAATGGAATTTTTACAACTAAGAGGGTGAAATGAAGTATAAAGAAGGAAACCATGAGCGTCAGTAGGCTTATAATAGACAGAAGTTGTAGGACCAGTAGGGCCAATTGTTACAGTGAGGTCAAGAAAGTTCAATGAAGTCGTAGAAATTTGAGAAGGGAATTTGATGGAAGGATTGAAATTAATAACATAGTCAATAAATCGACGGAGGTCTACCTCAGACATGTCTGTAATGCCAGTCGCGTCATCAATATAGCGGCGGTAAAACTCAGGTATCGGTCCATCGTAACTTTGAAAGACCAAAAATATCAAATTGGCCCATAAACAGGCAAGCGTAACTAGGGCCCATTTTAGTACTCATAGCTACGCCACTGACTTGGTTGAAGAATGTTCCCAATTCATTTTGTGTGTCAAGCAGTTAAAAATCAGAAACAAATGTGTGACAAGGCAAGCGTAACAAAACATCAGATGATCAGATTACCTCATGTCGTATCTAATATCTGTAGAGATTCCAATTATAATTATAACCCCGCCATCTAAAAAATGTTATGTTTCCATCAAGATAATAATCCATGTCAGTAAAAACTAGACAGGTGTCAGGGAAGTCAGTTTTATAACGAGATTTATTGATTGTCGCCTCCTGAACAGCAATCATCTTCGTGTGTCTGAAGACAGGAAATAGAATTGTACAAGTAAACAAGTTGTTTATTTCGTGAAAATGTAAAATAACCCAGATTTGTGTTCTGTCTTTCAAGTTATTGACTAATTAATGATCAATACTAGGGGAGATAAATCACAGCGAAAGGATCATCATCTTCGTACACTCGCAGACGTCAACTTGAATATGTTCAAGAAAGCAGTGGTCAGCTTAAGACTATCTCTATAAGAGTTTTCCCAGGAATGGTTCTGGTGACGGCCAGATGTGCCTTCTCTGTTCCTCGTGTGTTGGGCATCTTTGAAGTAGATGTTCAGCAGTCATTTTATCGGCGCCACAGTCACACTCATTGGTGGTTCTTATCTTTAGCTTGTTGAATAGGTGGTATCCTAATCTGTTGTGGCCCGTGCGGAGTTTGAAGGTTATCACTTGTCCACTTTTGCTGAGCCGGTAATATGCATCATTTTGTGTGTGGCATGGATGCTCTGCTTCCCATTAGTTCCTGTTTTTGCTTCTGATAATACATTTTGCTTTCGAAGATTATTCTTGTATCGGCTAAAATGGGATCTGATAATGATTACTCATCATATATTTAAATAAAAATAAACAAAATATAACATTTTCTGTCACACATTATAATTTCAAAATTTTCTTCAGGGACGCTCGAACTAAAATGAGAAACTATGACCATAAAGCTAAATGCATGGACAGTGGAAACTGATTGGAGACGAAAATAGACAACAGTGTTGTCACTCTGGTCTTTTTTTAATGTGTAAATTTCAAGATTCCCTTTTCCCCCCTCTATTTATTTTTATATTATGTTTCGCAATCTTTTCAAGGTTACGTTTTAAGGGTTCCACATTATCTATTCAAAAATCCATGTTCTGTAGCGTACAATAATAAAATACTCCACGACTTTCGTAAAATTTCTTTTTCTATCGTTTGTTAGCCGTCCATATCTGGTTCATGTATTATTCACTTAGAATATGATATTCTCGACTCTATTTCTAAAGCTACCATCCTCTGTTATTGTATATCAAATAAATCAGGAACCTTTTATTTGATTTAGTATCGCTACATTTTCTGGTGGTGTTAATATTTACTTCTCGTTTGTGTTAATCATACCTTTTGTTTTCTCACTTTTTCGGTTACCTTTTTACACTAGTTCATGAATTTCTTGTTACAATTCAGCTCTCGTGTTATTTGCGTTTGTAAATACATAAGGTGGGGCACATGTCTGGTTGTTATCATCAGTACCACATTGGTGATCTTGTCATCAGTACCACATTGGTGATCTTGTCATCAGTACCACATTGGTGATCTTGTCATCAGTACCACATTGGTGATCTTGTCACACCACTTCAATTCTTCTGTTCTAACGCAAGCGCACATTTATGAAAGCCGTAAACGTCTCTGCGTTTTCCTTGAAGTCACACATTTCGTGACGGTAACGTAGGCCATTAATTCGTCCTGTGTCTTAGTAAAATATTTTCTACATATTTATTATGTCCCCACCATTTGCCATAGTCTTACTGTAATGTTTCTTATTGTCTTATTATACGCACACACAAAAAGTAGATCACATCTTCGGATACGTAAAGAAGAAAATAAAAAAGGAAACGTTGAAGGCAATTTGGAACAGGATGACAGCGCTATAAGTGGGCTGATGACACCAAGAAATTGACAGGAAACAGCTATCAGAGTGTCCCATCAAGACACGAGATAGACAATCTCGGCGATAAATTGCAGCTAGATATATTTGCTTTTGAAGTTATTAAAGTTCGAGCAGATGATGGTGTAACAATAATGCTGCTACTGTCACCGACATAATAAAGAGGGGGTCGTTGTTCTCAAGTCTTCCGTGTAAAAGAATAGAATAAGAATTCTTTATAAACCAAAAGATGGTGAATGAAACAAATTACACAGACGAAGAAGACGTGATATGAACCGGACCGTTGTGGCAACATGTTGAAAAGTTGGCAGCTTGAGTCTTATGTTTGTATGTTTCTCAGCTTGTCTTACTCTGTTATGTTTGTTTGTTTGTTTGTTTCTCAGCTTGAGTCTTACTCAGTTATGTTAGTTTGTTTGTTTCTCACCATGAGTCTTACTCTGTTATGTTTGTTTGTTTGTTTCTCAGCATGAGTCTTACTCTGTTATGTTTGTTCTTTGTTTCTCAGATTGATTCTTACTCTGTAATGTTTGATTTTTTATTTGTTTGTTTGCTTCTCAGCTTGAGTCTTACTCAGTTTTATTTGTTTGTTTGTTTCTCAGCAGAGTCTTACTCTGTTCTCTTTGTTTGTTTCTCACCTTGAGTCTTATTCTATTATGTTTGTTTCTTTGTTTCTCATCGTGAGTCTTACTCTGTTATGTTTGTTTGATTCTCACCTTGAGTTTTACTTTGTTTATGTTAGTTTTTTTGTTTCTCAGCTTGGGTCTTATTTTGTTATTTTGGTTTGCTTGTTTCTCACCTTTACTCAGTTATGTTTGTTTGTCTGTTTCTCTGCTTGAGTCTTACTCTGTTATGTTTGTTTGTTTCTCAGCTTGAATCTTACTCTATTATGTTTGTTTGTCTGTTTCTCTGCTTGAGTCTTACTCTGTTATGTTTGTATGTTTGTTTCTCAGCCTGAATCTTACTCTGTTAGATTTGTTTCTCAGCTTGAGTCTTACTCTATTATGTTTGTTTGTTTCTCAGCTCGAGTCTTACACTGTTATATTTGTTTGTTTATTTGTTTGTTTCTCAGCTTGAGTCTTATGTTTGTTTGTTTCTCAGCTTGAATCTTACGTTTGTTTGTTTCTCAGCTTGAGTCTTATGTTGGTTAGTTTGTTTGTTTCTCAGCTTGAGTCTTATGTTGGTTAGTTTGTTTCTCAGCTTGAGTCTTATGATAGTTTGTTTTTTTGCTTTTTAGCTAGAGTCTTATGTTTGTTTGTTTGTTTCTCAGCTTGAGTCTTATGTTAGCTTGATTGTTCGTTTCTCAGCTTGAGTCTTATGTTTGTTTGTTTGTTTATTACTCAGCTTGAGTCTAACTCTGTTAAATGTGTATGTTTGGTTCTCAGCTTGTCTTATGTTTATTTGTTTGTATGTTTGTCAGCTTGAGTCTTACTCTATTTTGTTTGTTTGTTTGTTTCTCAGCTTGAGTCTTACTTTGTTATGTTTGTCTGATTGTTTGTTTGGTTCTCAGCTTGAGTCTTACTTTGTTATGTTTGTTTGTTTGTTTGTTTATTTTTTTTCTATACCTAGTAATGTGAATTTTCACTCTTTATTTGTTTTTATTTGGAATGAGTTCCAGAGCTCTCTTGCAAACCCAGAGGGCTTTGCCAATTCAGGAGGCTTCAACATTGTTAGAGAATACCAGGTCTACTAATTCACATGTGATGCAAAGCCATGGGTTGGATGGTCCTCACCCTAGAGGGGTTCCGTACTCTGTTAAAGGCCAAAGAAAAGGCGTACGTTGCGGCCACAAAGCTTTCGTCAGGGACAAACGTATAAAAACAGTAGAGAAAAGAAAATGAGAACTAATCTAAATGCATAAAAATAAATTACCAGGATTTTAAATGCACATGCATTTTTTGGTTTATTTCTCGATGTATTTCTCACTTAAACGGCTGAAATGAAGAATAGTGGGTCGTGTGTTCGATACGGCATTAAAAAAATACGAAAAAAAGGGGAGTGAGGGAGGGTAGGAGTGAGGGAGGGAGTGAGGGAGTGAATGAGGGAGGGAGGGAGGGAAGGACTGAGTGACTGAGTGATTGAGTGAGTGATTGAGAGGGATTGAGTGACTGACTGACTGAGTGAGGGACTGACTGAGTGAGGGACTGAGTGAGTGACTGAGTGAGTGAGTGATTGAGTGTCTGTTTCAGTGACTGACTGACTCAGAGACTGACTGACTGAGTGACTAACTCACTGAGTGACTAACTCACTGAGTGACTGACTCAGTGACTGACTGACTCAGTGATTGAGTGACTGAGTGAGTGACAGACTGAGTGACTGACTGAGTGAGTGACTGAGTAGGATAGGATAGGATAGGTAAGACTAGGTAAAACTATGTAAGATTAGATGGATACGATAGATTAGATTGGGTAGATTAGATGAGATTAGATTGCATTAGATAGATAGATAAACAGATAGATAGATAGGTAGATAGTCAGTCAGTCAGTCTGTCTGTCTGTCTGACAAATAGACAGGAATATAACAATGTTATTTAGGTGAGAACAGATTCCTCAGTATTTTCCCGCCAGTTCTTCCCGCCAGTTGTCCCTCGTTACCGTAATTTGATGTCGTCTGATCCATCTCGCAGACTTAGCAGACGATAGTAATTCCATCTCATAAAGTGAACAATACCCCAGCAGTTTTCCCGCCAACGTCTTCCGTCTGCTTGTGGCATCACCGGAAATGAAACGGGTTTCTGGGAGTTTGCAATTTCAGACATGTTAGCTGTAATCAATATAAAAGATTCACGTATCCATCTGATAATTTCAACAAGTTTTCATTTTCCTACAAATGCCAAAATGTTTCTGTGAATGTCTTGTTTCTGAAATATGTAATTCCTTACTTAGTCGTTCCCCTTCTACCGTGAGGTGTAATTCCACAAAATAAAATTTGTTACAGCAATGAGTTATTTTCACAAGTTTAAGGAGAGGACGGGCAGTGGATTTTGGTTCACAATTTAAAAAATAATTAAATAAAGAAATAGGGCTAGTCCATACCTCGAAAAAAAAATTATCAATAACGATTTTCAACTCAAATATCAAGTCAGTTCTCTTGTCTGGCTCTAAAACAGAGAGAATAGCAAAAACTTACTTACTTACTTACTTACTTACTTACTTAGTCGTTCCTCTTCTACCATGAGGTGTAGAGGTTTCTAAGAGAGAGCGCCATACTATTCTATCTGCTGTCTTCCTCCTGGCTTGGTTCCATTCTAGTCCTCGGTCCTTCAAAGATTGTCTAATGTTGTCCTCCCAGCAAAAACAACAACCAAAAAGCTACAGACGTTCATAAATGGGTGCTTGCGTAGAATGGAAGAATTGAAGTGGTATGACAAGTTCACTCATGTGGGACTGATGACAAGAACCAGACAAGTTCTAGTGGAATAAGAGATGAGAAGAAGAAGACGCTTGCGATGGATCAGACACACACTGAGAAAACCTGTTCTGGAATCCCCAGGGTAAGAGCGGCTGAGGTAGACCAAAAAAAAAAAAAAAAAACCAAACGCACGCACGCACGCATCGCACGCATGCACGCGCGCACTCACACACACACACACACATGGGGAAGAGAGCTGGAGACAAGTGAAAATTGTGAGGAAGACGTGGACAGAACTTGAGCTGATGTCACGTGACAGGAAGACGTGGACAGAACTTGAGCTGATGTCACGTGACAGGAAGACGTGGACATAACTTGAGCTGATGTCACGTGACAGGAAGACGTGGACAGAACTTGAGCTGATGTCACGTGACAGGAAGATGGCATGTGTTTGTTGGAGGCCTACGCTCCGTCGGGAGCTAAAGGGTATTAATTGATTGAATAACAGTTTTCCAAAATATTATTTTACTGAACTGGTCCTTAAAAAAATCGCTTCTAAAAAGGATCGCTTCTAATAGGTCCGGTCTCATTGCTGCTCTCAAATCGGATGTACTAAGTTAATAATAAACAACTACTTTCAAGTGTTTTTTAAATTTTTTGAAGCGCCCCCCCCCCCCCCCCCCCCCCCAGGTCACAAAATGACTATTGGATCGTTCTCTTGTTCACTACGGCCGTATCCTGGACATTTGTTGTATTGATTATTTACGTGTTTCAGTGACCGGTACCCTCTTTCTTTCTCCGCACTGTAGCAGATATTTTGTATTTTCCTTCTTACACCCCTCTCAGAGATATTTTGTCTCGTCTGTTTACCTGACCATCCCTGCTGAAGATAGTAGACAGGTGATGCAATATTGAAACGACAGGCATTTCTCGTGTACCCAACCTTGGCCGCTACCGATTAACACGAAAATCGCCAGAGTATTTGACTAATTGCTGATATAGCCATGGTGCGTGACAGATTACTTGTCTGGGTGACACATTTTAGACAGACAAGGATGACCTAATCGCTTCCTGTCCGATTTGTTATGACAAGATTACTGTAGATAATTTGTTACATATTACACACATTGTCGTATGAGTTTACAGATGTGTTGGTGAGTTCGCCTGCCAGGAAATCGAATGTTTTCATACCATATATGGGAAAGGTGATCCTTGCATCACGCGCAAAATTATTCCATGTCGGAATATTTTGAAATTACCCAACCCAATATTTTTGTTTGAAATGATTGGAGCCCTGAGCAGCTGCGTAATAAACAGATGCGGGGGTAGGACAGGCATATAACCTGACACGTTCCAGTGTTATTTCACTGTGAGAATCGCTTGCCAAAGACACCAGACTTGCCAGTAGTTAGAATCAGGATTCCATCTATCAGACCGGACATTTTTATTGGAGTATTTATAAGGACTTACAAAACAGCCCAGGAAAACTTGAATTTAATAAGGAAAGCCACTGTATGAGGAAACTGAACACAGGGAGTCATAGAGGGAATTATTTTATAAAAGTAACGACCCTAAAGAACACGTGTAAGAGACCAAATCAAGTACCTTAACTTCATTCATCTGAGCAAAAAGTATGTAAGCCAGGATCGGCTTGTTGGTTTGTATCAGGAGCGTACTAATCTCTGGAACAAACTGAGGGTAGAAGTGGACTGACGTAGAAACGCAGGACCAGCTTGGCAGTTACTCCTTGACATTTCTGGGAATGTGCTGCGCCTTTAATCTTGACCAGAGACGCGAGAACTCCAGTGACCTATCTGCACAGAACCAACCCATCAGCGGGAGCAGAACATACCATAGGAAGTTAAGTAGCCCTATAAGCTACCAAGTGACCTTTAAAACTGCGACCCACTTTAGATACTCTAGAGTTTTGGCCACTATTGGACCACTACTGTAAAGCAGGGGAGGCAACCGTGATACCCCCTCCCCTTTACATGGATCAAACGTGGATCTGCCTTGTCTGAAGTCTCGTAGGAGTCGGGACGTTGTTTTTATAGACTTCGATTCACCAAAACACAACCTACTCCGACTGCACCAAAGACAACCGCCTCCACGACTCCGACCCCAAACTCCGACATCCCAGCCGTGGTTACAACAATTTATCCGATATTTCAGCTCAAATTATAATAGTAATGCAAATCGTCCATGAGGCAGCTGTTAACTATAGCGGATAAAAGCAGACTGTGAGTATTTAGGTTACAAAATCTCACTCCTATTTTTTTTGTGTGCCACTCCCCCATATTTCGTGCTCCACACTCATCACAAAATTATAGGACCCACCCCTCCCCCTTAGGCATTGCATGACTGTCATATAGTTGGATAAGCAGACTGTGGAAAAGGTACGAACACTATATACCCAAAAGTGTAACCACATGGGTTGCTAATAAATGGGTACCCCCATGCCACAATCACAAAATTATAGACCCCCTCCCCCGTCATTGCATGACGTCATATGTGGACGACCCCAAAAGAACACTATATACCCAAATTGTAACCCACATGGGTTGAACTGGGTACCCCATGCAAAAGACAAACATGAGTTTTCCTGTGCATAGACCAACAATCAAACCAAAACTAATAAGAAATAAATCTAAAGACAATAATACAGCGTGTCTTAATGCGCGCATCAAAGCACATCTCTTGCAGCAGTGGCTTATGTAGTAAGTTGTTTTACGCGGTGCGCTTGCTAGCTCTATACACACATATATACCCACATTATAACCCACATGGGGTTGAACCGGGTATTCCATGCATGATACGCAGATATTTCTTGTGCTTGGGCTTACAACGTCTAATTATTCGTTTTTAAGACAATGCCTGATTGAGCAGTATCCCATTTTTTTTATTTGTCTCCTCAGTGGGGCTACAGTTAAATTTTCCTATTTTCATATAACTAATTACATGATTTCAATTAAAATGCACAGGCATTAAATTTACAACAATAAATTTTATAATGGTTTTGGTCATCTCATGAGAAATGGAGCCTGATCAATTACCACCACGTGCCTACAACAGTAGAAGATCCGGTTTCAGGGCACGGTGAAGACCGAGAGACAGACGGACAGACAATATCACAAGAAATACTACAACCACAAGGGGCTCACCAACAGCCAATGCGACATACTTGGCTGAAGTACGCAAACTGCAGCTCCCCACAACGCTTTGCTGCATCAATGAACAAACAATAAACTTAACTAAATAAGTAGATAGTTATCTGTAGCAACTCGTTTGATGGTACTGTAACTATTGATTGTCATGTAGACAAGATGGGCATATTGGATTTGAATGATACGTTCCAATTCACTAAAACATTGTACTTTTTTGAGTTATGAAAAAACGGGGTACAACGAGACCTCACACCCGTTTTGAAAAATTCCTAGGGCCGCTTCTGCTCATTTTGATATTTAAAAACTTTTCTAAAATAATATTTTGGAAAAACTGTTATTCAATCAATCAATCAATCAATCAATCAATCAATCAATCAATACCCTTTAGCTACCGACGGAGCGTAGGCCTCCAACAAACACATGCCAAGTCTTCCTGTCACGTGACATCAGCTCAAGTTGTTTCCAAGTCCTCCTGTCACGTGCCATCAGCTCAAGTTGTTTCCAAGTCTTCCTGTCACGTGCCATCAGCTCAAGTTGTTTCCAAGTCTTCCTGTCACGTGCCATCAGCTCAAGTTGTTTCCAAGTTTTCCTCACAAATTTACACTTGTATCCAGCTTGTGGTATGGTTGTGTGTGTGGTGTTGTGAGGTGGTGTGCGTTGGTAGGGGGGATTATAGTGTAAGTGGTTGGGTGTTGTGGAGAGTTTTGGGTGTGGGGGGGTGGGGGTGGGTACCTGGGGGATTTTTGAGATATGTATAAGGTTTTCTGTGGTGTGTGGTTTTGATGGGGGGGGTCGTGGGTTTGTTGTTCTGTTTATGCGTTGGTTGGTGTTGGGGATTGTGGGTTTGATGGTGGTTTGCTATGTAATCATGGTGTGGTGGGGAGAGGATAGGTTGGCGGTATGATGTGTTGGTGTTGTGGTGGTTATTGTACCATTTGTTTTTTTTTATTTGTGGTGTTGTAGCACCCAGTTTTGAATGTCGTCTGTCGCTTTTTTGTGTTGTTGTGGTTTTGTTGGTGAGGACATAAATTAGACAATCTTACGAAAGGGTGGAGGTGTGTGGGAATGGAATCTCGTGTTAGCTAGTGAGGCAGACAGCCGAAACGGAATTCTCTGGCGCTCTCTCTTACAAATTCTCTACACCTCATGGTAGAAGAGGAACGACTAAGTAATTAAGTTTTTGCTATTTTCCTGTTTCAGAGCTAGACAAGAGAACTGATACTTGACATTTGAGTTGAAAATCGTTATTGATAAATTTTTTTTCGAGGTATGGACTAAACCCTATTTCTTTATTTAATTTTTGTTTTAAATTTTGAACCAAAAATCCACTGCCCGTCCTCTCCTTAAGCTTGTGAAAATAAACTCATTGCTCAGTAACAAATTTTATTTTGTGGAATTACATATTTCAGAAAACAAGCCCCACATTCACAGAAGCATTTTGGCATTTGTTAGGCTAAAATGAAAAACTTGTTGAAAATTATCAGATGGTACGTGAATCTTTTTTTATTGATTACAGCAAACCCCCACATGTCTGGAATTGCAAACTCCAAAGAAAAACCCGTTTCATTTCCGGTGATGCCACAAGCAGACGGAAGACGTTGGCGGGGAAAACTGCTGGGGTATTGTTCTAATTTATGAGATGGAATTACTATCGTCTGCTAAGTCTGCGAGATGGATCAGACGACATCAAATTTACCGGTAACGAGGGACAACTGGCGGGAAGAAACTGGCGGGTTTATCAAAAATACTGAGGGAATCTGTTATCACCTAAATAACATTGTTTATATTCCTGTCTATTTGTCAGACAGACAGGACAGGACTGACTGGACTGACTATCTAACTATCTATCTATCTGTTTATCTATCTATCTAATGCAATCTAATCTCATCTAATCACTACCCAATCTAATCTATCGTAGACCATCTAATCTTACATAGTTTTACCTAGTCTTACCATCCTATCCTATCAATACTCAGTCACTCAGGTTCTCAGTCAGTCAACTCAGTCTGTCACTCACTCAGTCACTCTATCACTGAAGTCAGTCAGGTCACTGAGTCAGTCAATCAGTGGAGTTAGGCACTCAGTGAGTTAGTCACTCAGTCAGTCAGTCTCTGAGTCAGTCAGGTCACTGAAACAGACACTCAATCACTCACTCACTCAGGTCACTCACTCAGTCCCTCACTCAGTCTAAAGTCCCTCACTCAGTCAGTCAGTCACTCAATCATCCTCTCAATCACTCACTCAATCACTCAGTCACTCAGTCCTTCCTCCCTCCCTCCCTCATTCACTCCCTCACTCCTACCCTCCCTCACTCCCCCTTTTTTTCGTATTTTTTTAATGCCGTATCGAACACACGACCCACTATTCTTCATTTCAGCCGTTTAAGTGAGAACATACATCGAGAAAATAAACCAAAAAATGCATGTGCATTTAAAATCCTGGTAATTTATTTTTATGCATTTAGATTAGTTCTCATTTTCTTTTCTCTACTGTTTTTATACGTTTGTCCCTGACGAAAGCTTTGTGGCCGCAACAGTACGGCTTTTCTTTGGCCTTTAACAGAGTACGGAACTCCCCTTTAGGGTGAGGGACCATCCAAACCCATGGCTTTGCATCAAATGTGCAATTAGATTAGACCTGGGTATTCTCTAAACAATGTTGAAGCCTCCTGAATTGGCAAAGACCCTCTGGGTTTGCAAGAGAGCTCTGGAACTCATTCCAAATAAAAACCCCCCAAATAAAGAGTGGGAAAAAATTCACATTACTAGGTATAGAAAAAAAAACATAACAAAGTAATACTCAAGCTGAAGAAATAAACAAACAAACAAACAAACATAACAAAAGTAAGACTCAAGTGAGAACCAAACAAACAATCAGACAAACATAACAAAAGTAAGGACTCAAGCTGAGAAACAAACAAACAAACAAAAATAGAGTAAGACTCAAGCTTGACAAACATACAAACAAAATAAACATAAGACAAGCTGAGAAACCAATCATTACACATGTAACAGAGTAAGACTCAAGCTGAGTAATATAAACAAACAAACAAACATAAGACTCAAGCTGAGAAACGAACAATCCAAGCTAACCATAAGGACTCAAGCTGAGAAACAAACAAACAAACATAAGACTCTAGCTAAGAAGCAAAATCAAGGTGAGAATCAAACAAACATAACAGAGTAAGACTCACGATGAGAAACAAAGAAACAAACATAACAAAGTAAGACTCAAGGTGAGAAAACAAACAAGATCAACAGAGTAAGACTTCATGCTGAGAAACAAACTAATAAATAAAACTGAGTAAGACTCAAGCTGAGAAGCAAAACAAACAAATTTAAAAAAACTCAAACATTACAGGAGTAAGAATCAATCTGAGAAACAAAGAAAGAAACAAAGCATAACAGAGTAAGATCTTGCTGAGAAACTAAACAAACAAACAAAACATAACAGAGTAAGACTCAAGGTGAGGCAAACAAACAAACTAACATAACTGAGTAAGACTCAAGCTGAGAAACAAAACAAACAAACAAACATAAACAGAGTAAGACAAGCTGAGAAACAAACAATACATAAGACTCAAGCTGCACCAACTTTTCTAACTTTGTTGCCACAATGGTCATGTTCATATCATGTCTTCTTCGTCTGTTGTAATTTGTTTCATTTCACCATCTTTTGTGGTTTATAAAGAATTCTTATTCTATATCTTTTGGGATCCCCAAGATGCAGCATAATGAATGCAGTCAAGGCGACTACATAGCTTGACTGGCTCGGCGTACAAGGACCAGAGTTCCCAGAGCTGGTTTCAAGACCCGTGCTCAACACCTACACGTGGTCGGCTACCTTGGAAACCAGTCTGCTGCAGTGGCTGGGCTGGCTGGAACGCGAGCTTGGATTCGAAGATGGGAAGGCCAAAAACCGGTCCTTCTAAAAAAATGCCCGTGCCAGGAAGTCGGATGTGTAGTACCGAAAGGTGCAGTTATTCACAAGCTTAGGCGCATAACAGGACACATATCGCAATTACCATACTCGTCACCTTTTCATGACGAAACGAAGAAGAAGCAGAAGAAGATATCTCATATACTCTTTTACACGGAAGGACTTGGAGATCCATAACACACCACCCATCTTTATTATGTCGGTGGAACCTGTAGAATGCCTTTTTGTTACAACCCATAATCCTGCTCGATCATTTATTAAGACAGTCATTTTGCAATTTTGTGTAGTGCTGCATTTATGAGCAGAGATGTGGGGGAGTGCCGCGGGGAGGCGTGAGGGGTCACATCCGCTCCTTGATTGCTGTTCTACTGTCATCTTTCTTGTTGTCATCAGCCTCCACTTTTTGCGCTGTCATCCTGTTCCTAATTGCCTTCCAACGTTTTCCTTTTTTTTTTTTCTTCATTTACGTATCCGAAGATGTGATATACTTTTTTGTGTGTACGTATTATAATACACAAAAGAATGAAACATGACAGTTAAGGGACTTTGGCAAAATGGTGGGGACATTTAATAAATATGTAGAAAATATTTTACTAAGGACAAAGGACGAATTAATGGACTACCGTTTACCGATCTACACCATAATGTGTGACTTCAACGGTAAAACGCAGAGTGACGTTTTAGCGGCTCTTCATAAATGAGCGCTTGCCGAGTAGCACAGACAAGATTTGAAGTCGGTCCAGTGTAATAAAGTATACTCACCAAGTGATGTGACTGAGGAAATAGCTTATCACCTATGTAGGTGTCTGATGACATGATCTCCAACTGTGGTTACTTGTTGAGATCTTTATACTAGGGTCTTGTGACCACCGCCGTATGTTGTTTATATACACGCAATAATTAACAAACAGAGAGCTGTACTGGTAACTAAGAAATTTCTTGAACTAGCTTGTTAATAATGGTATCCAAAAAAATAGTGATGGAAACAAAAAGTAGGATTAACCACCCAAACGAGAATCAGAGGCTTATATATTAATTCCACCATGAAAGAATGTAGCGATACTATATACAAAATAAAAGGTCTCCTGATTTATTTGATATACAATAACAAGAGGATGGTAGGCTTTAGAACATAGAGGTCGGAGAATATCATATTTTTAACGTGGAATAATTTATGAACCAGTTATGGTACGGCGATACACAATGATAGAATAAGAAATTTATCGATATGTAGCTGGGTGTTTTTCTTCTATTTCGTACTGATACAGATACATGGAATTCTTTGAATTAGGATAATGTAGGAACCCTTGAAAACGTAACCTTGGATAAGATTGCGGAATAAACATAATATAAAAATACAATAGTAGGGGGGAAAAACATGGTTCTGAAAATTACATCATTTAAAAAACGACCACTGTGGACAACACACCGTTGCTCTATTTTTCGTCTCAAATCAAGTTTCCACTGTTCATGCATTTAGCTTTTATAAGACTTAGTTTTACTCATTTTAGTTCGAGCGTCCCCTGAAGAATAATTTTGAAAATTGTATTGTGTGACAGAAATTGTTATATAATATATTTTGTTTATTTTATATTTAAATATTTGATGAGCTCATACATTATCAGAATCCTATTCTTTGCCCGTTACATGAATCTAATCTTTCTGAAAGCCATAAAAATTGTATTATCCTGAAAAGGCAAAAAACAACTGGAAACTAATGGGAAGCAGAGGCATTCATGCCACACTCAAACATGATGCATATTACCGGCCCTCATGCAGAAGTGGTACAAAGTGATTACACTTCAAACACTACGCACGGGCCACATACAGATTAAGGATTACCTATCCTATTCCAACCAAGCTAAAGATAAGAACCACCAATGACGTGTGACTGTGGCAGACGATTAATTGACTGCTGACATTACTTCAAAGATGCCCAACACACGAGGGAACAGAGGAAGGGCACATCTGGCCGTCACCAGAACCATTCCTGGGAAAACTCTTATAGAGATAGTCTTAAGCTGACCACTGCTTTCTTGAACATATTCAAGTTGACGTCTGCGAGTGTAACGAAGATGATGATCCTTTCGCTGTGATTTATCTCCCCTAGTAATTGATCATTAATTAGTCAATAACTTGAAAGACAGAACACAAATCTGGGTTATTTTACATTTTTTCACGAATAAACAACTTGTTTACTTGTACAATTCTATTTCCTGTCTTCCAGACACACGAAGATGATTGCCTGTTCAGGAGGCGACAATCAATAAATCTCGTTATAAAACTGACTTTCCCTGACACCTGTCTAGTTTTTACTGACATGGATTATTATCTTGATGGAAACATAACATTTTTAGATGGCGGGGTTATAATTATAATTGAAATCTCTACAGATATTGGGATACGACATGAGGTAATCTGATCATCTGATGTTTTGTTTACGCTTGCCTTGTCACACATTTTGTTTCTGATTTTTAACTGCTTGACACACCAAAAATGAAATTGGGAACATTCTTCAACCAAGTCAGTGGCGTAGCTATGAGTACTAAAATGGGCCCCCTAGTTACGCTTGCCTGTTTTATGGGCCAATTTGATATTTTTGGTCTTTCAAAGTTACGATGGACCGATACTGAGTTTTTACCGCCGCTATATTGATGACGCGACTGGCATTACAGACATGTCTGAGGTAGACCTCCGTCGATTTATATTGACTATGTTGGTAATTTCAATCCTTCCATCAAATTCCCTGTCTCAAATTTCTACGACTTCATTGAACTTTCTTGACCTCACTGTAACAATTGGCCCTACTGGTCCTAACAACTTCTTGTCTATTATAAGCCTACTGACGCTCATGGTTTCCTTCTTTATACTTCATTTTACCCTCTTAGTTGTAAAAATTCCATTCCCTTTCTCCACTTCTACGCTTGCGTCGGCTAGGCAGATGACGTTGATTTTCCATGAGCGAGCTCAAGAGATGCTTGAGTTTTTTTTTCGCTGACGTCTTTATCCTGAACGTGTTTTATCTGATGCTCTTAATCGCATCACACACGCCACTCGTCAGATGGCACTTACTACTAAACCTTCTGCTAAATTTGACAGACTTAAACTTGTTCTAACTTTCCTTCCTCACTGTATGGCGGTGACAAAAATTATATTTCGTCATCTTCATATTCTTAACTCTGCTCTTGTTACCAGATGGGTGTGAAAAAATCAAAAAAAGGTGATTCGTCTTACGGGGACAAAAGAATGAGAAAATAGCCAACGTTACGGCCACAAGGTCTTCGTCAGGGAAAGGAAAGAAAGTGAAGGTTAGATAGGACACATGAGAACCTAAAAAGATATATATTAAAAAAATATGAAAATTAAAAAATAGGTACTATCCCTGAAGGCGGCAAAGTCCTAAACGCTTATGGGCGCGTGCCAGAAAATATATATATATATATAAATAATAATATATATATATATATATATATATATATATATATATATATTAATAATATATATATATATATATATATATATATATATATTATTTAATATATACGAGGGACGGTCAAAAAGTAATGCCTCGTAATTTTTAATTTCATTCAATAGGCCAAAAAAACAGACAAAAATTCACATTGAAATGTAGCCCCAGTCTGAACTTCAAAAATGTATTTTGTGGCCGTGTACATAGTTGTTCCTTTGGAAACAGACTATATTCTTACAAGAACAGAGGAAGCACAGACCACCCCATAATTTTTATATTTTATTGAGAAACAGAAAATAATAAATAGTGTCACATATTTAGGTAGTAGTCGCTTCTACACGCGCCATTTCTAATAATTGGGTGATTTTCCCTGACCAATCGGATAGCTCAGATTTACCCCGGGGAAAGTGGAACAACGGACGCCATTTGGCAGTAGAATGAAAGAGTCGCAACTCAAGAGGTCGAAAATCTGGTCCAGCTCTACATATTTCCTTAGTTTTGAGAAAAATCCAATCTTTCAACATTTCTTAAAAATGTGGATTTCCAACATATGAAG